>JARRAA010030468.1:0-101791 GCA_030557295.1 Ecitodaemon sp. MM-2014
CGGAGCCGACGGGGGAAGTCGCGTGCTGTACTGAATTGCCGGCGCGACGTCCGAATTCACGATGCAATTATTGAAAACAATTGCACCAAAACTGATAAATTACAAATTGGCCGAGCCCATTGGCTTGCTTGTGCAATTCTAAAACTTTTGAAACGTTGTTTCACTAGTCTATGTCGATTAGAACGCTAGATATTTGAGAAAAGAAATTTGATTTACAAAGTTTCAACTAGCAAAAACACCCACTAAAAATAAAGATAACTATATAAATATGCACATCATTATAATCAGCTTGACGGCAGCAATCCAACCCTAGCATTCAATGGAAGATTTGGTTGAAATTTCGGAAATGTTTACATAATAGCACTTTTCGAATATTCTAATAACCCAATAAAATACAATTTTACAACCTTCCAAATTGCTTCACCAGTAAAAATCGCGTATTGTGCTCGAGTGTCTTCGATAATTGTTTATGATTTACGTATAAGTTTGAACATTACAAAGTGAATATTTCGTGAAATGGAAAAGAGCAATAAACTATCGCACAGCAGATTTTACGAGTTACGAAGTGAGAACATAACAATCCCATAATAACAACATCGCCACCTCTTTAGTAATTAGTCGAACTCGCACGCTCGGCGTAATGCTTGTGTGAATTCCCAGTCTCGATTTTCAAACTGAATCATAACCAACTTATCAACATATCATGTCTAAATGACTGAAATTAGCAAACCCTGCATTCCTACAATTTCTACACATTTGCGAAACTCCAACCTAAGTTTGGCGCCAGTCTGGCTTCGGGATAACAAGACGGCAAACAATGTCGACGTCGGCGTCGCTGTCGTCGTCGAATTCGCATGCATTCGCGACTGGCTGCATCCGATTCCAGCCGCCAACTAGCCCCGAACATCGAAAACTTACACGAGGCTAGTGGCGCACCTAGAGCCGTTGTCGGCGGCGTTCAAAATCGAATCAATTCGCACAGAGCGCGCTTAAATAATTCGCATTAATTACCGAATTATTAATGTAATGCGCGGGCCTCCGACCGGGCGTCGCGTGTTAGGATAACATTTAATTAATGCGCGTTTTCAGCGCGAGCACATTATGTCCATCCGATCGCGTTTAATTATAATTCGCGTTGGGATTTCGGTTTGAAAATTCGATCATAACTTGATTTTCTATGCATAATTTATTATCACGACGGGGTCGCTTTAAATGCCATCAAAACAATTCATTTCGTCGTCCTCCTTTTGTCGGTAGATGGCGCTCGGCCTTTTGCATTTTAATGTTTCGTCAGAGGCACGATAATGAAAATAAACGGTAATTGTGTCTCCGCAATTCTTTGCCGTTCGTGTCGCCGCGCGCGAATCGCCCGGCCGGAAAGCAATCCGTCTTAATAAGGATTACTCCGAGGGAGGACCGGGCGAGCAAAGGAGCGAAGAAAACTGCGCCCACGGCGCACGACGAGCAGGTGACCTGCGCCGAGCTCATTTGCATTCGATAGTACGACTTGACAAAGGATATTAATGATTGCTGGACGTTTGCGGACGCTCGCGAGCGCCCTCTGCGGCGTGCGAAGGTGGATATGTGACCGGGCAGTGAATAAAAAGCGAAGAAAAACATTAATTATCTCGCCCCCGGTGCTCCACGGTGCGAGATGAAGTGATGAGAACACTAAAACAAGAGCATCGCGAACTGACGCAGATCGCATGAACAGGTGTGCGTTTTTTGCCGTTCTCGCGAGCGCGCGAAGGTGAGAAGGGTTGATTTATTCACACCTTATAAACGCATAGAGCGACGCCCGTGGCTATAAAGCGCCACATCCCCGTGCGGCGCGGACGCGTAAAAGGAATATAAAACCGTCCGAAATAGAATTTTTAATGTCTCCGCCGCGCCGCGGTCTTTTATTTTAAAGTGCGACCATCGGCGCGCATTCGGGAACGGGGAAAAAAATCAAAACTCATTAGGAGATCGCCGGGCCATCAAAACACGCGCGCAGACGCACCTGTGCGAGCGGTCGTAGGGTGGGCAATTTATGGCACCAGTTTGGGAAAAACAGAACGCCAATGCGCATGCAAATTAGGCGACGGTTCCGATGCGTTCGCTGGATTCGGTCGGACTTGTTGCGCGCGCGCGCGCCGATAATTTCGAAGTTTGACGTCTCTTTGTGGACACAACCGCGCGCACTTTTTGCATAAATGCATGCGCAGAGAGGCCCGAAAAGACGCGCGCGCGCCGGCCCGAGAGTTAGGACTTCATACATGCCGAGACGACGGGCGCACGTGCATATTTCGTATTCAAACGTCGCGTCGCGCGCGGCCCGCGCGGTTCCCACAATTTTCCGACTCGTCCGGGGCCCCGTGTCTCTGTTGGAAGAGATCTAACGTGCCCCGCCGTCATATCGGCATGCCGCTTCGAATCCGCGCACACAGTCGCCGGACCTCGAGCAAGGAATAATCATAGTCGCGAGGGCCGCGGTGAAATTGAAGACGGCGACGGCGACGGCGAACGCGAAGGCGAAGGCGAAGCAGAAGAGGTGGACGCGGTGGAGAACCGCGGCGGACGCGCGGTCCGATGAGAATGAACGCCGAGGATGGAGTACATCCCATGCATGCGCCTGTGGGTATTTAAAAATTATAGTGCCCAGCCTGCCTAGACCATGGTAGACAAAAAATTCGTTCATATCAAAATTCCCATTTAAAAACAATTATAACAGGCAGTGCTGGACATAACACCGATCGGTGCGAAGTTAGAAAAACCCGTATAACAAATTATACAAATAATTCGTCGACCAAGTAAAGACAGATTCTGATAGCGTGTTTAATTGTGCTTCGACTGATAGTATGAACTGCTCGATTTGATAGTATCGGGAAATGAGGTCAAAATAGGTCTCATAACCTCAGAAAATTGTAATATTTCTCGTTATGCAAAAAATAGCGTTCTTAATTATGTTTCGACCAGTGTTGAGTTTAATTTGATATTAGTGACATAACATGCGCAAATGTCGCTTTTCTTTAACGATGCCCAACTTGAAAAAAAAAATTGCTAAATTCTACACATTTCTGTCACACAATAAACATTCTTTATTCGATTGTCATATCAGTGTTGGTTGTCGTGCAATGACATCCTCTTTCAAAACTCTACTTTCCCCCAATTTAAAAGGTTAAGATCCTTTTTTCGGAGATATTTCACTTGCCTTACTTGCCCCACTCCCTAACTAGCTACTCGTTTCTGGATAATCGGCAACTTAATGAAAGTGAAGTGTAAGTTTTCAGCTCTAAAACAAGACCAATCTGGTAAACGCATCTCTATTAGTACATTAATTATAGACGTTTTAGTTTCCCGTGAACTAACGTCATCTATCATTCAGTGGATCGCATATTTACGGGCGTAGAATGAGGCGGCGAACGTTTCAGACCCGCCGGCTTTCCACAGCTGACGATAAGGTAAACTCGGCGCATGATTCCGCAACTCGTAATTTTTTGATACTCGCTTGAAATGAAAAATAACCTCGCTTAACGTCCGGCGAGCCGGCGCATGGTAATGCAATAATAACGATGATAACGTGTGTGTTTTCGACCGCCCGACGGAGCTCATAAGTAATGAAGTAGCAATGAGCGAGCCGACAGGGCGGCAGTCATGCGAACGCGAAATTATTAAATCCACATCGCGAGCATGTGCGACGAAGAGTTCGCGTTTGCAGACGGCAGGATCCACCTAGTTCTGTGCGTGCGCGCGAATTGCGTGCGCTCCGATCGCGCTGATTACCGACATTAGAGCAATCCTACAAGGTGTTCGACGGCGGATGCATCATCCACCCGGTGCTCGAATTCGCGAGTGCTTTATGACGTGTGGAGGTCGGGTGCGCCCCGCCCTCAACGCGCTGCGCGCGCGTGACTTATTGCCGCCATATTGGAATTTACGCGGCAGTCGTTTCGCGTTCGTCCATTCATCATGCGCGCACTTATTCTCCATCGGGCGCGCATTGTCGCGCCGCTCGTTCGGAAAAGTCCGGAATTCAATTTACCGGCGCCTGCGAACCGGAAGCGACGCCCCCGGTCGTCGGCGGCGGCGTCTTTGTGCGCGGGAACGCAGCGCGGAATTGTATCAAAGCAAATGCAATTGTTGCACTTCGCAAATAAACTCGCGACCGGGGCGCGGGAGGCGCGCGAAAACCGGCGAAACATAATGAGCACTTAGCGCGAGCTTTGTGCGCGCATACTAGGATTTTAATGCAGATTGTAAACGGGAACGTTGCTCCCTTTCCCTTCACCTCCTGCCACTCGGATTTTGCGCTGATTTTCCGACGGCATTCGCTTTTTAATCCCGGCATTGATTGGAATCCATTGTGCGTGTTCGTCGTTCGATAATGAAGCGCGCCTCAGGAACCTGACTTTTCCAAATATCTAAATGCCGTAATTCAATACCAAATGTTTACTGAGGGCGCGCATCGAATCTGTCGGCCCGTCTTTGAGGCGAGGGCGGATCAGGTTGTTGATATTGCCATAGTTCTTGGCCCGTTTGATTCGCAGACGTAAACCATGACACCAATTCACACACTCCCCGAGACGGCGGTATCCAAGCAGCGGGTCCTGACAGCGGGTATCGGCTTCTCGCCCACGGCGCGCCGTTTACATCAATAATTGCGCCTAACGACGTGTCAGCTCGGCAATCACCTGCGAGGTGAAACATCCTAATGACGTCCCTCGAACACACGCTTCGATAACACGCCCGATCCCGCGTCGCCCGACATCTTCGGCTCAAGTCTAACGCACCCAAACAGTCGAGCGTTCAATATTTATCTTGGCCCGAGCCCGACTCGCAGTCAAAACCAGAGCGCAGGGACGAAAGCGTGAAATCGATATCAGTTTCGACTAATCAGCGTAATCAAGGAACAAGTGAACTGAACTGAACCAAACCGAGGCCCGGGTCCGCGCTGGTCACGTCACAACTTTGCGTTTGATCGATCAATCACGTCACCAATTAAAACGAGCTAATCGATTGTCACAACATGTAAATGATTTTAAAAAGCTCTTAAAATAATACTGCTAGTCCAAATGAGAGCCGGAGAAAGCCCGTATATTCTAATAAGTTGTAATATTACAGAGCAACGGGTCCATATAATTGCACAATTATTAAAAGCTACAATTTAGTTCCTCCAGCTCGCTCTCGCGTTAATTAAGCGCTTGGGCGCATTGGACGCCATTTGCATTCGGCGCCATTTGATATTAACTTAATTATTAACATCGTGTTCCGCGATGCTCCGGCCTGACCCATTCTACCACGTAAAATTTAAGTTCCACGCTTTATTGCGTTCCTTGCAAAACTCGCGTAAAACAAATAAACGAACGGACGATTTCTTTGTTCCGAATAACCGCTAAAATTAAATGGAAAGTTGCGCAATAAAATCTAAAAGCTTTCAGCATAAAACATTTTCTTCGGCCCTAATGATTTTCCGACTCGTTCTCGTGATCGTTTACGTGAAATAAATAATTTCGTGGAAACTGGGTGAAACTAAAGCGGTCGTAATGATAGAAATAAATTTTTAATTCGCTTGTTTTACGGCGACTTTAAGCATTTAGCCGTGGAAATATTAGGGCGCGTTTGCACGCACGTCTCTGGGCGACTTCTTCATTTTTTATTGATGATCGCGAAGTTGGGCCCGGGGAAACTTCCCGCTCTCTAAGTGTTGCTAATCGCCCGACGTTTATGTTTACGACGACACGCCGTCGACGTTCGCACACTACGCTTTCGCGTTTTCATTTTATTGCTTTATAAATAAAATATCATAAGCCATGCGTTATTTTGCCCCATAAATAAATGAACGTGTCGCGCGGCGAAATTTCATCTATCACGCCCGCCGCATCGCGCAACTGTGTCAAAACGTTTCGATATTCGGCAATTCGAAAGTTTGCGCCAAACGCTTGGTGTATTATCTTTGGCAAGATGAGGACGTTTTAAATTCGCATGCGAGAAGTGGTTATCGCCGCGGCGGCGGGGCGGCGCTTTCGCTGCAGTGCGGGGCGGCGGTCGGAAAAACTTATTTTCCCATTTTCCGAAAGCCAAACATTTAGGTCAGCGCGCGGATGCCGGTGACCGACTAACAACAACAGCGCGTCGCGGAGGCGGCGGCGGCGGCGGCGGCGAAGCGGTGCGCTTTGTGTTTGTCTAACTAGACACGCGATGAGCAAGCAAATCGATTACTTCCTGCCGCTTTTCGCGTTTCCGCATTTTCGCTTTGGCGAATTTCCACTTTGATCATATCAGCGCGCCAAACGCATCGAAACTTTTTCAAACGCCGGAGATTCAATTCGCGACTCGATTGTTCTTCGCACCGCATTTGCGCTAGATGGCGCCACCCTTTAATATGGCGTCGTCGAGCACGTATATGTAAAGAATCGCGGTTGGGCGGGTGAAAAATTAAAGGCACCGAAGCATCGACGACGAAGGAGTACCATATGCTTTATATGGTAATTGTAACCCATTTCCGTGGGCAAAAATGCGCGCACAGCTGCTCACGCCCGCCCCACGAAGCGCGGCCATTAATTATCGGCGAACATGCTTAACCGAAGCGCGAGGCCGGCGCGCGCAACGCGAGAACGTTCGCGAACGTCTGAAATCTTCATTTCGACATCGCCGGATGCGAAACTGTTTTCGTGCGCGGCGCGAATCGCCGCCAATGATTCATTATGTCGCATTGACAGCTCGAAACCTTCGAAATTAAACTCCGCCCAACTTATCCGCGCTCGCGCGCGTTTTAAATTCCTGAAAGTCAACGGCCATCAACGTCAATCCAAGCATCAACGTCGCGGACAGGTATAAGAACGAGAGGAGCGAGACTCGGTTTGATCAACGCTCATCAATTCATCAACTCCACCCCCGCGAGCCATTGTTTCCGTGCCGTCGCGGTCTTCCTTTTTCGATTGTTTTTAATTACTCGCGCGCACGCAACGCTCTCCGACGTCGAATTCCGACGTGCGCACGATAGAGAGAGCCGGCGCGGGTGGAGGAGAAGACATTTTCGCCGAAGACCGCGGAGCCATCCCACATCCATCACGCCGTCATGGGCTCGGTCATAGCCGCGTTGCTGCACAGCGCGCACGCACGCCACGTCACAAAGAATTGAATTACAGGGCTTTCCGCGCCGGGGGTTTCAGCGCCGCCGCGGCCCCGAAACAATTCTATTGTTTAATCGACGATGGCATGGGAGTAATTGCGCCGTTTCAATCGAGGTTTTCAAATTCTCCAACGACGGGCCCTCGACGTGCAAGGATCAAACCAGAAAGTGGAAGTATGATCCCGCATGCTTCCAGAACTTCAAGAGCGTGGACAGGCCGTCGATTCCGTGCGCCACTAGAAGCGAAAGTACTTTCGAACCTGAAGTGAACCGAGCGAGTGATGAAACATACATTTTTGTGTTGCCCTGTGTTTGGATTGTTGAAACTATTCCATTTCGAATTCTGGTCGTGCGCATTGCCATAGGTAACGAACACAGTTATGATCATTAGAGATGCGAGCGTCTTTTTCTTCGTGCTTAAGCAGCTCCATGCCCACGAGGTCCGAGAAGAGAGGAGAATCACAATCGGCGTCGGAATCGCCGGAGAAGGATCTTTCTAATTAACGGTATTTAAGTGATGATGCCAAGGTTTGATGCTCAAAGTGACCCACAATAGAAAACAATCGAACGCTGGTTTCCTAACGCGAACTTGCTCAATTTTCAAGTACCTACTCGAATGTCAATGCGCATTGCTGAATGCTCAACGAGCAATGCGCATTGTTGTGCGTCGCGTTGTGAATGCCGAACGCAGAAACTTCTATGGCAGACCGAGCTATACGCTACGTGTGGTTTTGTGGTCATTGTTCCTCTTGGGGTCTCCTTGGTTGCCCGACTCGCGGCTCGGAAAATGCTTAATGGTAATAATAATCGCGTTTGATGGCGAGGCGCGCGTACCGCAGGTCGCGGGATAATTTATGAACGCGCGTTCTCGTTTAGCTGCCATTTCCTCTACAGGGTGTTGCCGGGCGTCGCACGCGACGATGCTCCTTAAATCGCGAAATTTTCGCAAGCGAAGCGAAGGCCGGGCGCGTGGAAATCGATGCGGCGATGCAAACTCCGAGCGCGGATGACGTCGAACCGTTGCTTTTGCTTTCACGTTGCGTTCCTCGCGAGCGAAGAGATGCGTTACGGCTTGACCCGTCGGTTGACCCCGAAGGTGGTTCCTTCGCATCTCTCGCCATACCTTTCTCGGCCCATGCGAACCGACACGAGCGTAAAACTAGTAAGCGCGCTTAAAAATAGCCACGTTCTCTCTGAAAAACAACCGAACGTCAAATCGCAAAATCGCCGCGTTAATTATGATTTTAATTGCGTCAAACGTGGGGAAGCACCTGTCCAGCTGTGAATAATTAGGCCCTTTATGAAAGGATCGCTTACCATTGCAAAAATATGCGCTGCACAATGCCGAAACGCAAAACTTCAATCTCGTTTGCGTTGCATTGTTTCCACGCGCATTAAATTATACGCCGATGACGCTGACGAGAGTCGCGTGTCGTGCGTCGCGTTTAATTATGCTCGCAATAAATGTGATTTAATTAAAACGTTACATATTTGCGCCGCGCTGCTCGAATATTGCACGCCATTCGCGAACAAATTGAATTTCCGCGCATCCGTTCGAAACGATCATGGAGCGGACGTCAATATCGCAATTTTACCAAATTTAAGATTTATTGATTGGCAGAATGATGTTGTGACATATGAAGAGGCGCGATTAAATTTATTTTAATTTTAATATGCGTTGTTTACGAGACACGGCGGACGTCTAGGAGTTCAAAGGAGCATAAATTAAACAACGACGAGCCGTTGTTGGGTGTAATTTCCGAGGCCAGTCCTCGCCGGATTTTAGTTTATTTATAAGGATATAAAGCAGAATAAATTAGTGCGACTAATGAATGGCATTTATGTGTAATTAATGGCCGGCGAGTCGTCTGCGTTTTTATGGATTTCCATTCGGCGTGTTTTATGGTAAAAGTGACTAATTTTATGGCATTGTTATCGGGCGGAATTTTAATGCCGCTATTTGATATTTTGACATTTTCTCATTAAGCAAGGATTGAAATTTTATTATCGCCATTCATTTTATATTTAATTAGAATCGATCAGATGTTTATGTCAATATTTTTGGAAAACTCGTTTCCGAGGTTACGTTAGTAAGATGTTACTACTTAATTACACTGTCTGACATTGTTTGCAAAATTACAACTGATTTTGGTGCGCTGATTACTAATACGATAACACATCAGGATTTTCTACAAATCGAGGTCAAAGTTCGAATTTTGCTCATTTTAGGTCATTTTTGCCATCGATTTCCGCTTAATGTGTTCGACGGATTTGTATTTCAAAGGCACGTAGAGAATTAAAGAGAATTTCGTGACGAAGACATCAAAAGAAGGGGAAATAATATTCGCAAATAAAATTTCGCGTGATTAGTAAAAGAAATAAGTTGCGCACTTTCCGTTTTTTATCGCTTGCTCCCACCCTGCTCTCTCTGCTCTTTTGACTTAAGTGAATCTGAAGTAAAACAACGCTCACTGTACAGCGTGCTGCGCATGTGCACTGTGGTCAGGCAGAGTCGGAGCCAGGACCCAAAAAAATTGCGTCACTTTCTAGCTCACGCAACAATTCGCTAAAAACGTTCTAGAAATCGCAGTTATATTCGAAAATGAAATCGCCTTTTGTTAATGTGTTCGTTGCGAAATTCTATATTTCTATATAAGAGTCAACGACTTTAAGCGGAAATCGATGCCAAAAGTGACCTAAAATCGGCAAAATTCGAACTTTGACCTCGATTTGTAAAAAATCAGATATGGAACCAAACTACACCAGAATCTGTTGGAAAATTAATTGTCTCTCTCCAAGTCAGAGAGAATATTGTGTCGTTTCAAGTCAAAGCCAGCATCGAAAATCAAAGTTGTACATTAAATTGAATGCCCGCTGCATCCTGTATAGCGACCGGTGATTTAGTAAACATGGCGAACGCACAATAGCGCTAGACGCGCGGGCACAATGGTAAATGTGAAATGTACAACGAAAACGTAACGGCATCGGGCGTATGCACGATGGCCGCGAGCGATTTGCGCCGGCGAACGGCCGAAACAACCGAAAATCCCATTACGGCCCGAGATCTGTATGTCACGCCGCGCCCGCTTATCCGTTTCATCTATTGGCCTAACGAAAAATCAACAAAATCCGCCGCCGCGAGACCCGCGCGCGGGCCTAATCAAATTCGGTCGCAACGTCGAAATATTTATGTAATTTATTTTTGGGTTATTATGCGCTGTTTTCGCTGTTAATTGCCTCTCTCGACGTACCTGCCCGTTCGGAATCGCTTGTTTTGTTAATTCCCCAATTTCTGCCGGTTACCAGTCATAACAAGTCACCATTTTTTGTTCACCTGGTCTATATTTTTTTTTCGTACGATCGTGTTTAGCATGCTATATCGCCGCGATCGGTTCATCAATTATTCATCGCCCGCTCGCTCCACGACGTTCGCATTTTTTCCGGAGCGATTTTAATATCGGACGAAATGTTACAACTTGTTTATTATAAAAATGCCCGTGAATTATATCGGCATCATTTACATTCTCCTCGAGCACGAAATAGCGCCGAGTTTTAATGATAATCGAAGCTTTTGCGTTGGCCGGTAAACGATTCGTTTTTTCGAGTCTCATTACTTCGTTTAAGCTTATTAATGAGCATGCAATTACGCACTGATTGGCATCTCTACCAATCAACTCAAGTCGAGAGTTCGAACGTAATGAGGTAAACGAATGGCGATGAATGGCAACGTTCGGCGGTCAGTCGGCGTTCGTCCGAGATGGGAAACGTAATTATTTGTACATTTATTAACGTCCGGAGTCGCTCATAATGCGCGCGCGCGGGCAAAGATACGAACTCATCAATTACACAAATGAAACATCAAGAAATAATCAGAAGCGCGCGCAAAAACCGTCCGAAAAGTTAATCGTCAAAGCGGCCGATAATAAAATTAAATTACACTCGGCAGGCAAGCGTAATAGTCGTTTACGTTGATGGGGCGGAAAGTCGCAAGCGCCGGCTGTATTGACATATTTAACTTTGCGAAAAGCGTCGGCAAACGTTGGCGCTGGATGAAAAGCGAGACGTCATTTTACTACTTCCAACGATCCGACAGAACGACTAGAAAGCACTTGTTAAAGCGCACTAAAAGGCGTTCGGGAGGCGAGGAAACAAAAGCGCGCCATCTGCTGCCCGCTTTTAGTTGATGACGCCGCGGCGCTGCGATTTATAATGCATGCAAATCTAATTTCGCCCGCCCCCATCCCGCCGACGCAGTCGCAGGATCCGACGTAATGCGTCTCGATCCTCGGCGCGCGCGAGCCAGACAACGAGGAATGCGCTGCGAGCGCACTGACTGCTGGAGGAGCGCCGAAACTAAACGAACACATCCTCGAAACTCCTCCACCTTCACGTCGGCGCGCGCGCGCTCGAGACGGATGCAACCCGGAACATTATCGATGAGTGTTCGCCCGCTAATGACGAGCGCCCGTCGCGGAATACCAAACCAACGCCATCTGGCGACTAAAAGGACCGCCGCCGCAAATTGTCTGCGACTTTTGCCTCCGAGCGAAAGTCTTCGCCGCAAGCTCCTTGGCGCGCGCTTTCCGGTTTTAATTAAATCCGCCGGACGTAAATTCATATTGCGCAAGAATCGCGCGGCGCGCCATCTGCCGCCCGCTAGCGGCGAAGTGGGCTAATCGCGTCACGTCGCGCGCCCACGACGTCGCGTTGGGTTAGATCAGGTCGCATCGGGTCGTGTCGGCTTATTTATCGCGCGCGCGGGACGCGCGAATGTTTATATTACGGGCCGACAATGCCGGCGTTATTTTGTGCGACATGAAGTCGACCTTTCGCTTTGTTTACGGGCCGTCTTCGGCGTCCGAGAGTTCGGCTCGCGAGCCGCGAGAGAATTGGGTCACGACGAGATATCGTAACACTTCCTCGGCGCGCGAGGAAAAAACCGCACGACTCGCGATCTCGACGTGCGGCTGCGATTTACTTGCATAACCCAATTCGTACACCTAACCTCAATCGATGGCTAACCAACGGGCCGAAATAAAGAGCGAGAGAAATTGAGATTGCGGAAAAATTCCGACGGAATTATCGTTTTATTGACAACGACGAGTCTATAAGCGGCGAAAATTTACGATCGGCGCTTGAATTAAATAAATAACTGTCGAAGGAGCCGCCGCCTTCGAGGGTTCACGCTTCCTTTATCGCCGACCGCCCCCCAGCGGCCGCGACGCGAACATATGCGACATAAAACCGTCGATTTTACGACAGTTTTATCTATAGTTATTTGTTATTTCTTTTAATCTGCCCCCCCCGGCTCGGCGTTATCGCTCGCCGCCGCCCCCGAAACGCGGGATTTTATTGCGCGGTCATTAAAAGCTGCGCGGCGCCATTGAAAACTACTCGAAACTGAGCATATCAAATAATGCCATCAAATATTCAACGTAATTTATCGCCCGATTCAATGAACGCGCGTTTTTTCTTTGTTTTTTTCAGGTTTTGCTTCACGTACGGAAGATTGCAACCGACGAAACCTATAATCATGCTTCCTCGGCTTTATCGACGTCGAATCCATTACGGACTAACCCCAACGCGAAGTAATGCCACGCATTGTGTGCATAAAATAATAACGTCGAGCAGATCCGTCTCTGAAATGAACGGATCTCGCTTCGTTCCGGGCGCGTCGAACGCAACTCCGTTGGTACGGCGCTGACCGCGGTTCGTAAAATCCACAAGGAACGAAATGAGCAATTTTAATTTTCAATTATCTTCGCGTTCTCTTTCACAAAACTCGGCGCAGGTCGAGTTCATGCCCGTCATAACAATATCCGTGCTCCTTGAGTCGTTCCAATCTGCGAGTGGAAACGCTCGAGAGCCTCTTGAGACTGCTACGGCGTAAAAACCATTCCAGAACTTTATTTAAACATTAAAAATCAACGCGAGTGCTGAGGGTCACAAGCGCGTGTCCTTGGCGCATTGGACGCACTGTATGTCTGGTACCAGGAAGCGGAACGTGCTCGGTTGCCTGCAAAGCTCGGCAATGAGGCAAAGAAAGAAAATCAAACCGAACGTCCGGTAGCAAGTGGCTGGTAGCTGAAGCAAGACGCGAATCCGCCGAAGAGCTAAATGCTTGTCTCATGGACCAGGTGAGGCGATGGCAAACAAGCGCGCGCAATGAGAAAATAAGAAATTGCAATGCGGCGCGTGGAGATGAAATTAAAAAGAGAGAAGGAAATAACGCGCCGAGGTAAGAGTGCATTTGGAATGTTTGTTTTTATGCCAAACCACAAGGAGGAAATAAGAAACGTTGAATTGCTTAATATTTCGCCCGAGATCCGCGCTATTTGTAGTTCGCCTTATCGATAATTTGTTCGCTTCTGCTAATTTCCCTCAATCCCGTAACGTCGTAATCGAATCGATAGACATAAATTCGCCGCCAATAACTAGCTCTGTTTGCTTCCGGCTTTTCCGGGAAAACGGCGGCAAGAATAACGCTCTTCGTTACCCTCCGATCGCTTATTCTTCCTCTCGGCAGCAATTCCGGCGACAGTATCGACTGTCGCCCATCGAGCGGCACGCTATCGCGGGAAAGCGCCGAAAAAGAACGCGCCTTCGATCCGCTGCCCGCTGTTGGTGTTAGTGTTTGCCCGCGCGGATATTTCGGCCGTTTATTCCGACAAATGTATTCTTTCGATTTGCGCCCGCGCGCGATTCATCTAAATGATAATTCCTCGAATTCGGCGCACGATGGCCCGATAGCGACGGGATCGGCGGCTCTCCGGGCGCGAGCGAAAGGACCGACGCACCGAGGGAAATTAGACGGCGGGACCAGGTGGTGGAAGAGAGCGCAAGGCGAAACATTCACGAGGGCAAAAATTAGACGACGCGCGGATAGAAGGAAACGGAACGTGAGCCGGAGGCAAGGCGGTGAAGTACCGTACGTCGCGTTCGGCTTCGGCAGGACGCTCACAATCAGCCAAAGGCGTTTTTGGGCCACGGCAAAAGTGGCATGAGGCGAATGCGTTTCCGAGTCGATTCGATTAGTTTCGTTGCGTTAACATTTTACAGACATACTTTTGCTTCGAGCCGATGCTCGACAAATTATACCGAGGAGTTCTGTAGAGTCGATGAAACCGGGAGAATGGCGAATGTAAAAATCGATTTCGCTTGTTTGGTTTCTTCGGAGCGAAGTGGAAATAGTCATCGGCGGGTTTAATCAGCATGCAAAATGCGAAGCCGCGCGCGAAAGGTGCACAAAGGTGCACCGCATAAATTGCTCATTGCGCGCCCAATGAGGCTCGGAATCGGTCGCCGCGACCGGCGCATTAGACGCACATTGTTACTTCATTTGCGCCATTATTGCGGCCATTATGGCCGATATGGCGCAGGCGACTGCTATACAAATTCAATTTATTTGTACACAGCTTTCCGGGCGATTTTTATGCGCGCCGGCAATTTTACGAGCGAGCATTCCGCGCGCGAATCGTCGGTTTATTTAAATCGTCGGCGATTTGCCAGTAAACTTGATTAGATTCAACTGCTGGCGTTAAATTAACATATTGTATGCCAATATCGGTGCGGATGGTGTAAAATAACGTTGCTAATAACATAATATCCGATTAAAAAATAGGGGAAAACTTGGGATAAACTAACAACACTTATTTCTTCCAAATTATTAGTAGGATTTGTGCTGCGTTCCCGTGGCAACGAGCGACAACTTATTCTGCACCGTTTATTTTGTTTATTTGTTGTTTTTACATCAAATTGTGACATTATTCACTTTTCCGGTGTCTTCGGCGAAGCAAAAGAATTGTCGCTTAAAATTGCTTTATATCAAATAAGTAAATAAATATAGGCGAAAGCTAATAAATAATACTGCTATTTACATAAATCAAGGTTGATTCTACATATTTGTTTAGTTTTTCAGTTTTTCAGTTAAAGGAAAGCCGCAGTGATAAATCAAATGTGTGATTTTTTCTTTGCTCAGACTGTTAGTTGTGTTTCAAAGATTGTCAATCTTTAAAGAATGTGATGATTATGATGATAGTAAACACATTTTTTGTTGCTTTTTGTCAAATTTTGATCCAATTTGTGCTTCAAAAAATCGTCTTGTTTGCACGACAAATAGTGCGTAAAATACCACTTTCAACGCTACTTTTTTTCACTGCGAGGCACGTTTTTCACTGCTACTGTGCCCACTATGTGTCACTATCGCTTTTTCACTGAATCACAGGCGCATGCGCGGGTGATTTTGTTGTTGATTTGCCCTCACTTCACGCACTAGTTGCAAAAACTCCTTTTACAAGCCGTGTCGGGATAACATGGCACAGTTTTTAAATTGCCTTATAACTAATAAATAAATAATTATTAAATAAAGATAGATTCTACATTACTGGTTTGAAGTTTTTGACTTAAAACGAAGCCACAATGGCGAATTCCGTAGAGATGAAATTGTCTCAACCCGGACTCATTATGCGCGGCATCCTGGATGACCTAATGAGCCAAAAACGCATGCGCAGTAAATTTCCCCGAGCACCGCAAATCATTGCTCGAATCGGGCGCAACCCATTAATAACGCGTGTCATTGTTAAAGATAAAGTGACTCATGTGCTGGGAGCAAGCGGCAATTACTCCAAGGAATCGCCAAGGAGGAGGCGATCTGGGTTAGTCGCGTGAGGCAAGTTTTTACATTTACATCCCGCTTAGTTCGCTGGCGTGCGGCGCGCGCTCGCATTAAACTTTAATAAACAGATTATTCATAAATGCATAATTGCAATGCGCCGCAATATCGCACGCCGCGGCCGGCGCTTTTGAGCGCGCGCCGAAACGCATGCATTATTCATCGGCGTCGGCGGTTTCTGAACTCTTGTCGGACTTTCGCAAAATATAAAGCGCAGTCGACCAAGGAACCGCGCGCGCCCCGCGCCGCCCGCCAACGATCGCGTCGCAAAACGCCGCGCGACCTTTGTGTTTGCGCAATGACAAGCCCGAGAGATTTTCATTTCATTGCCTTACATTGCAACCATCGGCGATGTTTCTCCAGCGCGAACACGACGCGGTCGGATAAAGCGAAATTGATTTGCCACGCGAGCGTTTCTATGACATTTCGACTAATTAATCGCAATTTAAGTGCCGGCGTTTAAGTCGGACTTTAAACTAGTTTAAATTTATTTTCCGTGTGATTAATTCTCGTGCACGGTTCGCCGAGTAGAAGTTTCAAGGCCCGTCGAGTTGCGTTATTTCGGTTGCGTTTTTTTTTCGTTGCAGGAAACAGATTCAGATACTGCAACGATCCTGGCGGCTGGATTAGGACCGGCCGCTTGGGCGCAGCCTGCATGGCAAAGTTTCTTGATTAGACGACTCCCAAAACTCGAAAACTCGACAGCGCGAAACACGCATTCTTGTGACGTGCTCGCATTACGTCAAGACGAAATCAAGTCCGCATTGTTCGCCAGAGTTAGCTCTCTCACAACAAACTAACAAGTATCAAGTACCGAGTGACTAAGCAAGCATAATGTCGAATTACTCTTTGCGAAAATGGCGTTTTGTAATTCAAGCCTGACGAGGCGAAGCTTTAAAATATTTGCGACCACAATGCTCGTTGGCAGGTCCGATGTTTCAACGAAATCGTCCTGCTATGTCCCCAGAAGCTCATTAACGTCAAAATGATACTTCTTTTTCGATAACTATTGCCTCAAATTGAGTACTCGCGGATACTCCTCAATGAGTAGACAAAAACGGCGAAAAGTCTGCGATTTTTCTGCGGCACAAAGTGCTCGAGCGAAACTGGTTCGTCTTCACCTCGTCGATGCTACCGATATTGGCATAATTAGAGCTTTTAGTATGTTAACTTGCAGGTCGACGGCTCCTTCTGAACGGGAGCACGCTGAAAGCCACTCATTATAATTATACTGGTTTGTAATGACTGCGCGCAGCAGAAATTGCGAAATTTGCAACATGCAAACGATGACAAGCAAGACGAGGCGATGAGTAGATGTAGAACACGAGCTTTCAGCGCAACGCCCGCGTTTCAAACGAAATATTTAAACAAATATACTTTTCTTTCTTTGTTTGTCGTTCATGGTTCTTTTTCGTTTGTATTTTCCTTCTGTTTTGCCGCGTTTCGCTTTGTCCTCGTTCAGTGTGATTTCGCGCCACCGTGTTTTTGCCTCCCATTAATTAATTAATTTGAAACGAAAGAGAGACGCGTCGGCATGCGAGAGTTTCGTGTTACAGTGTCTGGCAAGCATTAGATGCACCTCGATGCCGTCCTAACTCTTCCGGTGATAAATTCGAATAGATATTTCACATCCCAAACTCGAGTGAGACATAAACCGGCGACCTGAATGTCTCTGCGCTCATTAAACTCGACGAGAGCTGACTGACAATAAGGCCACTTCGAATTCGCGCCGAAAAAGTCGAGTTTCCCGCTTTTCTTGAAAATCCTTCAAATTTTTTTCCGCGTTTTTGTTGGTGAAAAATTAAGCGAGTCGCTCTTGTTTGTTTTGTCTTGAAAAATGTGAAGCGCAGGCGATAAAACGAAACGAAAAAGAAGCAGGGCGTGCGAGGATCTAGGAAACGTAGGAAGAGCTCGAGTGCACATTTAATGAGCGCGCTTTTTCTACATTAGCGCGGCCGCATACATAATTGATGTATTTTTTCCTTTGCGCCGTTGCAAAACGCCAGCCGCCGACCCCGGCGAGGACCGTCGGAAAAGGCTGCGATGGCGGCGATCCTTTTTCGTTTGCGTTTTTCGGACGGCTGGAGACCTTTTTTCAGGACCCGGACAGGTTCACTTAATTTGCCTCCCTAATTATTCAACGCCCCGCTCGCGACGCGCGAGGCAGGAGAAACTATACGTTTTCTGACAAACTTGGCGAATGTGTTTCTCCGCATTTCGAATTTGAATCGAATATACCTCGATCGAATTTAATTCGTGAATTGCAGCTTTTTATTGGCGTTAAGAATCAATGGCGCTTTTTAAGATCCGGCGCGGTCGTGGTTTTGCGCGACGGTGTGAAAAGCGTTCGGCGTCGAGCTCGACCGAAAGTAATTACGGTTTATTCATGATTAATTAAACCCATTCAGTCATTACTTTGATTCCCGACGCGGTTGGCGCGCGCGCCCGCCGCATAACGCACGCCGCCCCCCGACGTCGCGGCGAAATGAAACGGAACGCCGAAAGTAAAGCCGACGCGTAAAACCAAACGAAACGCGCCGCTCGCGCGAGAGAAACGCCGAAAGTTTCGAGGAGCGCGCCGGAGGAAGAAAGGCTTAACGCTTCGAAGCTGTTTTCTTTCGATCCGCGCCGCCGGCTCCAGCCGCGGGGGCTCCAGTTTGCGTTTTCAATACGCCCAGGCACTTAATTGAAGCGTTCGCTAATTTCGTTAAAAATTTCTCGCGCACTATACGTCGAAACTGTGCATTTTCGTCGAATTTGCGAAATTCCTATCGCGATCGATGCCTGTAGTCTGAAAACTTGCTAAACTCGAAAAGTAAGAGCGCGTCTCAAGACAAATTAACGCCGGCGGCCGGTGGAAATTTAAAATTTCTTGCCGGAATGTTCGCGCGAGTGTTTGCTCGAGGAAGGAAGTTCCGTCGTGCTTACACACTTTGGGGGCTCGGAGTCTAGGCTCCGGACTTCGCTCGAAGCATCCGCGACGATTAGACTCTTGTATTGTGCGTTCGCAAAATTCCAGCGCCGTTGACGTCGCATAATGTGAAGTTGAATATTACAGGCTCGCCGAGCGAAGCCGGAAAACGCCAAGCGGCAAACTGGCAAGCGAGACGACCCAAGTAAAAGCAAAGTTCAAACGTCCGCGGGGCAAAATTCGAATCACCGCAAATGTTCAACGTTCGAATTTCGCAATAACAATAAACATCAAAATATTAACGACATTAAAAGCGTCGGTATTTGTTCGTTTTACAATGTTGGTTTTCGCGATTTATTAAATATATTTTTCGGCTTCATTTATCATGCACGTCCGGCTGGATTTTATGCATATCGCGTTTAGTTTTTGAGCGGTCCCGGGCGATTTATGGCGAGCGCGTCGCGCAGGGGGGAAGCGCGGTTTTAATAGTTTTAAACGCCGCATTGAATTGGGAAACGTCCCGAATCCGGCCGAAACAACGATAAAATCGATTCCGTCTGCGTTTTGCGCGTGACACCAGCCACCAAAGAGACGCGCGCGCTCGCCGTTTTTGTATTATTTTGTATCGCGCTGCCAAAAAAAAAACACGTGCGCGCCCGGAAATCGTCCCCTCGATCTGCTTTATTTAGTGGAAGCTTTCGGTCTGCCACACAGCGCTCCCTCTTTCGGGAATCGCACGTGCGAAGAGATAACATTTTCAATCATAAATTATCTCCGCACGTCGGCGCAAAAAACTACAACTTTCTGCACTAAATTGAAAAATTTCCAGCGTCATCTGCGCATGCTCACTAGCGCATGCGTCGCCACGTAGGTGGCGCTGTGAAAAACGCGAGCGGCGCTCGTGTCGCAATAGAAAACAATTAAAATCGACACTGGCGGCGCGTGGGTATAGCCGTAACAATAATTTACCGCACCAGATAATAATAACCGGCCTAACGAGCGCCGAATGAAATTTTTATTGACTCCCGGCAGCTTTTTTACGATCGCCGAAGCCGCGCGCCGATTTCACGCGGTTTCGTAACGCGACGGCGGCGCGTAACCGGCGCATAGTGCACCGAGCGCATAACAAAACGTTTTCGATAATAAAAGTATGATTTACGACGGGCTTTATTTACACATGCATGGGCCGCTCGTCGGCCGCTGCGATCCTGCCCCTCGGCCGCAAGACGCCTCCTGTGGCAAGTCGCTCTCTCTAAGAAATCGCTCGGCGCAAAATCGTAAATCAGCCGCTTAAACAATATTAATCCGGTGCTTTATTATAATAAAGCGAGCGCCGGAATTTTTATCTGCCGCGGCCCGCTCGCACCTGCGACACAAACACGAAATTAATTCGAGATTACGAAAAATCCCGGACGGCCAAAACCAACAATAAATTTATCTTCGCCGGATTTATTCGAGGCGAAAGAAAGAGTTTCGTAGAAAGCGTCTTCCGTCGAGCCGGAGCGAGGTTTGGTACATTTGTGAGGCAAAGTTGTGCTTGTTAGGCGCTAAACGTGAATAATTGCCTTGGGACGCGAACAAAATCCCGATTATATCGATAAATAACGCTAGAACGAAACTTTAATGCGTGGACCATCCAGTTGGGTCTAGTTGCTCGCAGATGGCGCGACTTGCAAATGCCGAGTTCGCGTGCTTAGCGTTAACTTGAACAACTACAAATTGAAATTTTCAGTTTTAAGTTGCTCGCCGGAAAACTTCGTCCCCGAAACGCAGCGAACGATAGGAGGGGAGGAAGGAAATTCGAAAATGGAAGACTTCAAGCGGATTGAAGAGATTCATCCCCGCCGCGCGCTCTCCGCACGCCTCATATACTCGACTACTTAAATACTTATATGCATCCAGGCGGCTCAGGGGGGGCGGCGACACATTAACGTCTTTGAGGCGCGGCGAGGGGGCGGCGAGTATTTTCAGAGAAAACTTCGTTACACACCGGCGGGTGTTGTTCCTCCGGCGGCGTGTTTTTCTTCGGCAAAGCTCTTAAGACGATATGCGCGCAATTTTCGGGGGCTGTTCGCCGGAACAATTTCTCAGCGTGGCAGACGTCAATTAACCACAGCGCGACGCGTACCGTTTGAGCCGCAAGCACAAAAATGCTTTCGAATTTTTCTCGCCGACTTTTCGGTTTGCCGAGCGGCGTTTATCGATGTGTGTGTTGGGCACGTTTCGCGTCGTGTTGTCTTCTCGAAGGCGTCTTGTCGCTCTTGAGTTGTCGCCTTTTTGTCTTCACTTCCTCCTTGGCCCGGCGACGAGCCGGCGAGCACCTTCGCGTTCTCCGAATTGGTTTTTTGCGCGTCGCACATTCACGTGTTAGATGCGTTTGATAAGCGTCTGAGAAGTGCGCAGCCAGTTTGAGGCTCGCGCGCAGCTAATCAAAGCGAAATTTACGGCGCGCGGTCTTTTTCGCGGAGGACGCTCGAGCGCGCTCGTCGCCGGTCTCGTTCGTCGCATTTTTCAGTCCGGACGCTCTTAATATATGCGTGCGAGCGCGACATGCGCATTGCGCATGATGCAAGCGCAGCGCCAACGACGTGATGCGCGCCGAGAAGAGAGTCAAATGTCGAATCGAGAGCTGGGAAGATTTGCGCCGCGAGTCGCGCGAGCGCGCATTACCATGTGTGGGCAAGGGCACGATTTCCACTCGTGGTGTTCGCGCGTTTTATTGTGCCACACGTACGGTCCATCGCAAAAACGCGCGTTTGTCTCTACGCCGAGGCGAGGCGTGGCTTAAATGACGTTTCGCAGCTTCGGTGAGCGCTCGGTTTAAAACGCGTCGAATCGCGTATTTCACCCGTTCCTCGGGCATCTTCAGCACTTTCTGCGGCTAATGGCCAACTGTGAGACGTACGAGTGGGCAGTGGACAGTGGACAGGTTCGCCCCGCCGTCGGGTCAGACCCGGTCAAGCCCGGCGGGCGTCCGATCATCATCGGCGACCCGACACCGCGCGAGACACGACGAGACCATTTCGCGCGCGCCGCGTTCGCTTTCCGACTTTTTTCCTCTCCGCTCGCGCTCTCTCCCGCGTCGCGTGAATTACG
Source organism: Ecitodaemon sp. MM-2014 (assembly GCA_030557295.1). Classification (NCBI taxonomy): domain Eukaryota; kingdom Metazoa; phylum Arthropoda; class Insecta; order Coleoptera; family Staphylinidae; genus Ecitodaemon; species Ecitodaemon sp. MM-2014. Next base: position 21,793 of record JARRAA010030468.1, read on the forward strand.
TCCGAGCGCGCGCCTAGATGACCAGCTCATGCCCAGATTCAACCTTGGAGTCCTCGGATTAAGATCGAGATCATAGGTCAGGAATGCCGGCCGGTCATAAACATCGACGTTCGTGCGGATTTCGGTTTCAGCGAGTCGCGTCCGAGGGCAATAATTAGCGATGCGGATGTATGGTCAGGTACATTTTTCTTGTGGGCGCATTTCTTTCCGTTCGCGCCATTGTTTCGTTTGTTTTGTTTTTTTTTTTGTGCGGCAAAAGAGAGCTTTGGCACTTTCCCGCTTCCCGGATTTCCTCCGCCCCGGGCGCGGGCTTTCTTTCCAAGTCCGCTGGATGCTCCGCAACGCAGCGAGAGCAAAAAGTGGGCGAACAAAAAGAGTCCTGCACGCTCGCCGCTCGTCGGCGCAGGAAGCGTGTCATAAACTCATTCGGTCCGGTTTTGTTTTACTTTTTTTCGCTGATCTACGGATTTCAGTGTGTTTGCGGGTACGAATTCACTGCGCGCCCGCGATCGTTTCGTCCTGCTGCTTCGGCGGCTTTTTCATGCCGAGCGCGAAACGAGCGCTTTTCAGCGTTTTTCAGGCGACCGGGACGCATTCCTCATTTTTTTCTGCGCCGCCCCCCGTTCGGCAGGTTTTGTGCGCGAAAATTATTGCCATTGTTTGCGATATTGCGTGTCTGGCGTGTTTATTTCGGGCCGGGCGCCGGCCTCGATATTGATATAATCGATAAACTAATATTGAATTGCACAATTTGGCGTCGTAAATCATCGCCGCGGTGGCGCAGTGGTGCGCGAGAGCGGAACAAACGGCCTGGAACCGGAACGTTTTGCGCCCGACTTGCGTCTCGCGCCCGATGCAATCCAATTAGGAATTTAATCAAAATTGGAACTTGCCATTGTCGCACGGTGCGAACCATCTCGAATTTGACTGAATTCCCAAAACGGCAAATTTAAAATCAGCCTTCGCGGCGCATAATAATTGCCCAACAAAATTATTCATGTAAATTTCCAACGCGAAATTGCCAATCAAAGATTAAAATCTTCCGCTCGACGAAAAATAAGCGTCTCGCGCACGACCCACATCCGCGTGCATTTTTCACATCCACTTCGGACGTCGACCAAAAAACCAATTTTTATGCACGTGAGCAGACGAATTATTAATTGCCTCCTGCCGAGAGCGGCCGCGACGCGATTCTCTTGCCGGCGCGCGGCGAAACCCCGAGGTCGTGAGATAAAATTAAATTATCCTGACACTGACACTTACCACAATCACTACGACGCGACGAAGGAGACCCCTCGCACTATGGACTATTAATCCTATGAACAAAGTGTTCCTGCGGATGGAGAGATGCGGCGCGCGTCCTCCTTCCGCGAGTTTGCCGCGCCGATATTAGTTTGCAGTTACACACAGGGCGACAGGGACACTCGCTCACTCTCGACGCGCTCGCCGGCGTCTTATTGTCGTCGCGAGCGGTTCAGTTCGGGAGATAATAAACGCCGAGACACAACACAATTACGCCGAAGACAGTGCGCGGCAGGCGGGCGGGCGGGAGCGCCGCGGTTTTGTCACGCGACGCGCGAGGAATAACAGCCGGGAGCGCGCAGGAACACAGGAACGCTTTTAAATCAACACCGCACGACGCGCCGCCCTCAGACGCGGAGCACGCTCGTCCCCGATGCCCAAAGGATGATGCCAAATTAAGGACAAATTGATGCGGCGTTATGACGAGTGTTAATTACATAATTTCACTCTTCGGTCGATTCGAATCTTCCGGCGAGCGGCGCTGTCATCGCGTTCTTGCGAAACAAAGAAGTCGCGAGCGGCTGGCGTATGATTTGCGCGAGTTGCGGTTCGCGATTCGCAAGAGGCCCTCGCAGCTGACGAACTGACGGCGTGCGATTCCTGCGGAGGAGAAAAGCCGGCGCGCGCGTGCTCCCACCAGCGCGCCGCTTCGCAGCGCTGCCCAGCCATTTGCGAGGCGGCGGCGGCGGCGGCGGCGTAGGCGTACGTGCGCGTCGCCCAGGATTCGCGTAATTGTCCTCGGCGCCTCGAAATTTCTTTGCTTATTGATAGAAACGACCCAGGCCGTGGCAGTCTTCAAACCTTACAAACACCCTCATCGTCTGGGGGCGGCTCAAATTGAGATACAAAAAGGACAATTAAATTAACTTTAAAAAAAAACGCACAATGCCCTAAATTGGACCAAATAAACGTAAAAAACGCGCAGCATTTCAACGAAATGCTATTTTCCCTCGGAAAAATCCGTAGCTGATGTCTTTGCAGCCCTTTCTGCATATCTAGTTGCAATTTGAAGTGCTTGCGGTCGAACGATTGCGGAAATGAACGATTTTTATCCCTTTCTCCCCTTTTCCGGCCTTTCCGGCCGCATGAAATATATCTCGCACCTGCGGTATTTCCGGATATTTGGGGGGTCGGTCACCCTTCGTCCGCAAGGCCCGCTTACGATCCGATTCGCCTGCTTCGAATTCGAATCTGTTGTCATTGGAAGGCGCGCGCGTTGCGACCGTGTGCAATCAGTGCAAAACCCACCAGGACGTGGGTTTCGAGTCCCTTCGAAGGGAAGTTTCGTCCTTTGCAACGGCGAGTCTCTCGATGTCAAGGTGGCGCGCCCACCTTAGCCGCGATGCATTTTTCTTATTTTGTCGATTTGCGCCGTTTTTCCGAAGGGTGCATAAAATTCCCGTTCGGCTGGTGAGGAAATTTGAATAAATCTCCCCCAGGAACAAAATAAAGCGACGAAGAATGGAAAATAAACGCGAAAGCAACTATCTTAGGCGTTTTCACCTGTACAAATCTTGTAATCACTCAGGCCTAAGACTGGAGGATAATATCAACCCCCCAAACGTTAATGTAACGCTAATGCAGGTGTTGCCTCGGTTGCCATGCCTTCAGGTGTTGCGGATTCGGCGTAGGGTGCATAAGAATTACATTCAAAAGCGAATTTGAATAATTTCGGCGTTTTCCCGATTCCCGGTGCGCGCGGCGGCGCGAAATTCCGACTTGCAGATTTTCCACCTTGGCAGAAAAAAAAGTTAATATCGAGCGTACCTAATGAACCGGCATTCATTTTTCTCGAAGGCGTCCCCCCTGCCCCGGCGAAAAACGTGCCCGAAGGGTGTAACCGCATTATACGAACGCGCCGAATTCCAAACGTTTCATCGACCCTTTCGTTTCGTGCGGCGCGCTGCGCTCCCCCTCGCCCGCTTTTTCCTAGCAATGCGATAGCGAGATGCTTCGGAACGCGCGGGGGATGCGAATTATCATTAATACCATCAACGTCATCAACCTCATCGGGCGCGATGCGCGAATCGCATATAGATTGCAGATACGGCCGGCGGAGGATGCGCCCGAATGGGGAAAACGGATAAAACAATAAAACAATATAGAGAGGGATGCGGCGGCGCCGAGAAGGCACGCAAGGACGAGGGGCGGTCGCGGCGCAAAGCCGAAAATTCATCCCCGAGGACCTCTCGATTATGTTTATCAATCGCGAATTGCGTGCGGAATGAAAATGGAAATATGCAATAACCCCACGGCGCCCACGCTCAACCCCGACGCTCGCGCAAACAGCAATTTAACTAAACTATTTTCCACTCAAGTCCCTCGCGCCATCCGATAGCAATTTTCCGACAAAAAGAAACGCTAATGCGCTTGTTCTTTAATTCGGATTCGTTTTCCTCCGATTCGCAAGCTTCGAGGGTGGCCTTTGGTTAGTAATGGTTTCCTTCGGCGATAAAATCACGTTTATGATCGCGATGAATGCTCCGCGGACCGGGGCGGGCCCCGCTGATTATGCGTATTAAAATAATTCGAGTGGGAGTTAAGATTTTATCGCGCGTCGGCTTTCGCCAAACAAACCGGCGACGCAAACAAACGGCAAGCTCCGGGCGAACGGGCGAGGGCGGTCGGGCACCGCGCGGACGCACTGTATGCGGGAATTAGTATGAAAAATTAGTGGGTCGAGGGATTTTATGAAATGAGCGATGTGCGCTTTGTAGTCCTCGGTTTTCTCCAGTCCGACGCTGGGCTTTTGTCGGCGGCAGCGCGCGCTCGTTTTATGCGTTTCCCGGCTTGCTTTTAATGCAATATCGATGTCGGATCGGGAGTTTTAAAAGCTTTTCAAGTTTACTTTTAATTCCTGGGCCCCGTTCACGGTTCGCTTTTGCGTCCGCTCGTCATCTTTTTCGAGCCTTTTCATCAATTTTTATCAGTTTTAGTCGCGCTCATTCTCCCGCTCAACTTTCGTCCGATGCGCCGTCAAATTTTCAGTTTTGGCGCGCGCTAAAAAATCGACCGAACGCAAAATACGAATGAACGTAAAACAACGTTCGCTGGCGTTCTCGCGTGCGGCAAGAAATGGTTTTATGCCTTCCGGAATTGCGCCTAAAGCTCGGCGGCGTCGAAATTGTCTCTAAAATTAGGTCAGCATGCAAAGAGCGGAACACGTCAGGGATGTGCCCGCTTAAAAATCGTCCCGAAATGTGTCGCCGTGGGGTGTGCGCTTTGACGCGAGTGTTCCGGCCGCCTACTCCTTTTTTTTGCGTCGCTTCCTAGCTTGTTGAAGAGCTTTCGAAAACTCGAAGGCTTCGCCCGGCTCCCGCTTTAGTTGATGCGCCCATTAAACGAAATGGAATATTTAAATTTATGGGGACACGCCAGATATTAAAAGAGCGCTTTTACGACGATTCATCAAATATTTACACTCGTGTTGGTTTTCGAACACGTGTTTAATGATAATATTTCATGCGGGATTAAAAATAGTCGAGGATTTTGGCATCGAAGTCGTTCGTCCTTGCGGAGATTTAGAAACATATTTGTCGGAAGGGACGAAACTAAACGCTGATGGCCGACGGGATCAAAATGAGAACGCAAAAATGCAAAACCGCAGGGATTTTATTGTTGCAGACGACGCGCGACGCGACGCAAGCTGGAAAAAGACCGCGCAGAGTTTTGCATCGGAACTCTTGATGTCGCCGCTTGGGATGGACACCCAGAAAGGACGTCGGACGCGTCGTAAAATTTAGTGTCTGAGCGACCACAATAAGTCGTCCCGTCAGCGTCAGCGAAAAACACGCGAACGTGCCGAACAACAATAGAAAATGTCCAAATTGCTCATTGCACAAATGCAAAAGTACCAAACTGGGGATAAGCACCTTGCACGAAATGAGATTACACAAGTTCTTGGGGTTAAATCTTCCAGTCACTGCGGTGATTTAAAAAAGCGTAATTCTCACAATTAATGACGGCTTTGACTTAATTGGGAATAAAGATTAAAGGCTTTTAGGGTTTGGTGTAAATGCGTTTAAAATTAGATCTATTCCGATTCCCGCCGGAAGCGCGTTAAGATATCGAGCAATCGAAGAAACGATTGGTAGCGCTACCAGTCTTCCAGATATGATTTATGGCGTTTTAAAAAGAAGGAAATAAACCTAATTGCCCCACAATTACGTCTGCGTGTAACCGCTCGGTGGTCCCGGTGAGCCCAGCGCGAGCAATATAACTTTCCTTTCTTTTCAACTGGACCAGTCCGGTGCGCCTTTTATTTTCGCTTGTTCCGCCCGATCTTTCAGGCTTCCAGATTTATTGTTCGCTTCTTCGTTCTTCGCCCTGTCTCGTCTTAAACTGGAACTAGTTGAACTAGAGTATTCCGATTGCATATTCCGAGAAACCGGAGAAAAAGATCATAAAGTATTTAGGACGTTCCTTTCAGACACAAACAGGTCATAAACTACTGACCGAATTTTTGCACGCAGACCGATAGATTATTTCCGATGAAATTGTCTGTCTGGCCCAAATCGTAACGTCTTAAGCTCGAAGACGCACAAAGCGCATGCTAGAAAGCTCCGGTCCTATATCTTAACTGCGAAAAGTTGCCTGAAGTATTGTTCGCATTGTTTGCCAAGTGTCGTAAAATTTGGTTACGCTCGGAGAGGGCATCAGGCGCGCCAGACTTTTGACGTCTTGTTAGTCGGCGAACGCGACATGTGCTAAGTGCAAGACGCGATTATTGTCGAGCCCACATTTACAACGTCGGCGGCGGGTGCCATAAATAGGTCAGTCATAAATTAAGGCATCGGCGTCGGGTGACTTTCGGTCGAGAGGAACAATTGGGTTTTTTCTCAGTTAGCATTGTCATTTTTGTCTCCAAAGGAGTTAAACGTTCGACCACTTGCCACCAGAAGATTTAGAACTTTGCATCATTGTCTGGAATTGGTCGGAGTTGGAACTGACCGAAGTCTTCGGCGCTCATCGCCGAAGACCTGCAGGGCATCGGAGGAACCCACGTTCAGGCCATAACGGACCCGCGCATACCGGCGCCGAAGTCGTCGTTCATTTGCTCATGCTCATGGTAGTCATGGGTGTAATACTTGCTTCCAGCGTATACATCATGTGCGTATATAAGTTTCAGCGAGAGATTTTGATATGATGACATCAAATTGTGTCCGCAACCATTTTTAAACTTAACCGATTTAACATTTGGCAATGTATGCTGATCTCGGCGGTTCCTTTATTGAAAAATGTCATTTTAATGGGCACTTTTGAACGCACTGTATGTCCCATTGGTGGTTTTGTTGCAGGGCTAAAAAAATCAGCCCGCAAGCGACGACGTTCACGTCGATAGATTAACTCGTGTGGGCGAAGCCATTCTTCTAGTTCTTCATTTTGTTCCCTCGATTGCATGTTTCGTTTTGTTTCGCCGCGCGTCGATTCTTCAATTTCCTTCCTTTCGCTCTCCGCTCTCGCGGAGCTTTTTATTACGCGCTTAAAATTGATGGTCTAATATAAATTTTACTTTTTAACGACGCGTCCGGGCCATCGGAACGTCGAAAATCGAAAACGTGAAACAAACGAAACAAAGCAATTCTCTCGTTTTCTTCATCGCGCGCTGTTTATTGTCTGGTTCGGTGTTCGCTCTACAACGTTGCAATTAGTTAATGAAGAGCGCTTTAAATTATTCCTATTTTAATCGAAAGAAACGCTTTTTTACGTGTCTAGATGTCTAGAAATTGTCACGACTCGAGGTATTGCCCCCAATGTCTGAATGACATGAAACGGTTTGTAACTTTAGTATATTCAAATTACAGTATTTATTAATGCAAATTTACACACCGAAGATGGACAGGTGGGGTGGCGCATTCAGATCACTCAGAGAGCTCGCACCACTTATTAGTTAATAACAATAATTTCATTTTAATTGACGCGATGCAGGACTCTACAATAGCGACCGACAAAGTTAAGTCTTCAGACATGACACACCGCGACGATTGATTGTTAACAACTGTCGACCGACTGTCGTCTAACGACTGTCGCGAACTGCCCACCGTCAACTGTTATCTATTAACTTCTTTTCTATATTGATCGTCTTACGTGAAACCGCCGCGGTTTTCGCAATTCGTGGTCTTCAAAACTTCTGTAGAACTCCGGATTCCTGCCGTTAATTCAGTCCATTCGCCTAACCGCATTTCTGGAGCTTGATTTATGCCAAACTAGACTAATTGTTTGATATTATTCTGGCCACCAAAATACGAAACAATTTTTTGCTTCATTTTCTTGCGCCAATGATCTTCGATACTTTTCTCATCTATTTACTGTGTCACGTGCAGAAATGCCTTCGGCGCAGCGCAGCGCTTCTTTCCGGAAGCCAGACGCAAAAAAAGACATTAATTATCAAAGCGCGACAAGTCACCAACTACTTGCAATGTCAAAACTGCAGACGGCTTTCACGCGGCCCAGTCAATTTAACGTTTGAAGCTTTTAATCACGATTCCCATTTGAGCGACTTCTCGGCGCGGCGACGGCGTTCTCGTAAAAAGCTTCACTTTTAAACGAAATTTCGATCGTTTCTTGCTCCGCCAAAAAGCAAACACAAACAAAATTCAAAAGACATTGGTTTTCATCCCTCGGTCTTTGTTTTCGGCCCCTCCCGCCGCTTTCGAAATTAGCTATTAAACGTCCTGCGACGAAATCAAACGACGGACTCGTCGGCGGCACGTTAGTCATGTCGTATGACGAGAAAACAAATTTAGTACGTTCCGCGGTGTGCGCAATGCAAGCAAAACCCCACCGAGGGAGTGCACCAAATGACGAAGCGCGGACTTGAAACGCGCCGCTTCGCAAACGAACATCCCCTTTACACTTTATGAACGCAGCTCGCATCCGCGTCGTCGTCTGGCAAATCCGAACCGAAGCAGCGTTTCATAAATCGCAAAACGAGTAGTCGAGTTATCGCTCCGTAACAGACGAGCGAATGCTTTTCGCAAAATGAAAGTTTAAAAGCGTACGCGCAGGTGATTTAATTAACCGTTACACATGTACTCATCAAGCTTTATGTTTGCGCCGGTAGTTAGCGTTGATTTTTATGCGACGTGCATGTTTTTCGGCGCTTTTGAAACCTCCCGTTTTGTTCGGGCGTTCGGCACCGCTCGGCATTCGAATTGTAAACATGATGCGGAAGTGGTATCTCCGTAAAATACTTAATTTAAAATCACCTCGAGAGCTTTGTTTAAGTTTAACTTTATTCCGCGCGCCGCTTCCTCCTTGCCGGACGACGCCGCGAGACGTTAAAAGCGTAATTAAATTTTATTAAGCGGCGCGCGCTGAAAAAACACAGGGAGCACGAATTAGGCGCGGCGTTTAAATAGAATTTCCGCTTTACCGGCGGCGCTAATTTCTCGCCGACACTGCATGCGCTCCTGTCCCATCATTTTTTCCGTTCGGCCTCATTGTTGTTCGCCGGCGGCGGGCAAAGTCTCTAATTCGAGTCTCAAGGTGTGGAAGGCAGGAAATGTAGGTCGCGAAAACGAATCGAGATGTGCGCGTCGCACGAACGCGCGGGCGGAACAAGAGGGCGCAAACGCAATTAGGGATCTTATCAAATCCATTCCGGCGCCAACAACGTTACCGAATTGAAGACAAAGCGGCGACGATTTTATTGTTTCTTTAATAAAAGCCGGCGCCGCCCGTGAAATACGATTTTCATTTCGGATTTTTTCGTGATCGAATTTATTATCGAGTCGGAGGTAAAAAATGTAAATTTATTTCGGGAAACTTAATTGCGACCTAATAAAACTCGCCCGAGGGTGTGCGCGCGTCTTATTAGCATCCGCATGGGTGTGTTTCTCCGCATGCCTTTCATAATCTGCGCATGCCTGCTTTTAGAGCGAGCGAAATTAGCATTTTTAATGGCATTTTTCTCTAAAACCACCCTCGCGCTTGAGGGTGGCGGTCGTTTTTCGGCCGAAATATACGCGCGCGTTATGTTTCGGCGGGAAATCATTGCGCGCTCCCGGCAGTTTTCGATTTAATTTGAGCGGCGCACGAGATAGCATCGTATAAATTTCGAAAAACGCACGAGCCGAGCACAAGAGCAGATGGAAGCCGGCCGAAGAGGCGCGCAAATAACCGTGCGGTATAGCGCACGGGCCCCGGAGAAAAGAGGCATAAATTGTTGGATGCTCCGAGTTAGCATAGATAACCACCGAGGACACAGTCACTCGCCTCGGCGGGCGCAAAAACAGGTGTTATACGATCTGTAATTTTTCTATGGCAATTTTAAACGTTTTTAAAGCTTTTAAATGAACGTGGCGTTATTTACAAAACTGGCCCAAAATAGTAAACGACGTAGAACATATAATTTAATATTTTATCATTGCCATTTGTGCTCTACAACTTTTATGGTCGAAAACATCAAGATACAGCGATGTTTGCCAATTTTATTCAACTTTCGACCGTAAAGTGCGTTGTGATGAAGCGCCGCATGAAAATTTAACTCAAACACGAAGAACTCCTCATCGTCCTCGCCGATTAGCACAGTCCGACCGACCGGCGACCGGCAACTCGACGAAGCGTATGCGCGTACTTGAAGCCGCGCGTTGCGCTTTTCCTTCGCGCGCCAAAGCGCAGTTTTCACTCGCAAAACTCCAAACACTCGAGTGCACTCGCTTTAAGCCAGAGCGCGTCGAAGGGTGTAAGAGAGTTTAAGAGCTCCTGGCTGAGGTGCTAGGTGCGCACCGTGCGCTCATTCATTTTTAATGCGCGCGCCCTTGACGCGCGAAGCGGAATAAACCAAAAAGCGCGGGAAAAACACCAACAACAGCGCACCTACCGGTAATCGGCAGGGGCGTTGGTTAGAAACTTCGGGGAGATTTAATTTAACACATTTTTAGCCGTGATGCGTAATTATTAACAATTCATAAACGGCGCGAGGCAAATTATGACGGAGCCAGTAAAAATCCCGAATAATCCGCAAGGGGCGAGAAAAGTTTATCAGGAGCATGCTCTAAGCTTGTTTTTAAAACAATGAATTTTGCAAAATTCCTAAAAGCCGACGGCGTTTGTGTTTTCTGGAAAAGAACAACAAAACATAAATTTCCGTTTGTGTTTTTGTTGCAGCCATCGAGTATCAGAGCATCGTTACAAAGCGTATCATAATCGGATTGTAAATCGAGCGGGGGCGTATTGATTCGAGCTTTAATAAAGTTATTACTATCGCCTACGCGAAAGTAACGACTTTATCTTCCATTATGTGATGAGTATCTGCTTCTGTTTTAGAATCGCGCTTTGCTTTGAGGATTACGCCTTTCCGAAACTTTGTATTTATAATTAAATCGAGTAAAGTCAAAGTCAAACTCAGATATAATACTTTTTTTATATATTTTCCGTGAAGAATAAAATTCGGTTTATTCACTTCGATTAAATGAAAATATTTTATTAATTTTTTAAATTGCTTCGTTAGTCATCCGCCGGTTTAACTTGTCGAGTCGTCGATTTTAATAAACGCGTATTATATTATTAATCCCGCGTCCTCACAATTCGCAATATTTATTTAACGTAATGCGCACCAACACCGACGGCCGGCCGACGCATCTCGAACGCTCTCGGATTTTTGCGCGCTGCAAACGAGCGCAAACAAAAGCATCGGGATGCGCGATAACGGCACTCTCCCATCTCCAGCCAGCATCCCGACGACTATACAATTTGCGCACATACCAAGCGTCCGAAGCTTGTAAACATTACGCGGCCGATCGGTGGAAACCTGCGCTTCGGTAAGTTCCAGAGCGACCGAAGAGTGCGAACGCGTTCGATTTTGCAATTTGCGCAATCGTCGCTCAATTTCGCCCGGACATTACTTACTGTATGGTCTCGCTTTGTAAATAAATGCAGGATGCAAAACGCGCGGCCGCCGCTCGCAAAACGCGAAATTGTGCCGCCGAATGAAATTACGGGCGACGCAAACCGGCGACGAGCGGAAAACGCGAAATTTCGACGTCAAAGGGGAGATTATTTCGATGATAAATCGGAATAATTAATAACGCCGCCGCCGCCGGTAGGTACGCACAAAGCGCCGTGCAGATAATGAATTAGTTGCTGCTTTTTGAAATGTAATCCCGCGTCCGGGGGCGTTGGCTCGACCCGAGTGTATTGACAAGGAATTATTGTAAGATGAGTATTGCAAACAGCGGATAAACTTTAACTGCCGTACTTGCGGCATGTTCATGCGCACCAGCTACGGACGACATATTTTTGTGTAATCTTTCGTGAAATTTGGTTATTTCGACTCAATCGAGCAAAAAATTAAATGCCAAGGTGTAAAAAGTTCAAGCAAGCCCGAATACGTCTTTTAAGCATTTTGTCCAAGCGTAAAATTCACAAAATTGCAAATTTACCGCGCTCCTCAATGGCTCCAATCCGAACGAACGCTTAAGTCCTCTACCTGGAGCTTCGCAAGCGCTCGGGCTTGTGATTAAACTAAGAAGCAAAGATTTTCGTCATTTTGTCGGCGAAACATGTGAAAGTCGTCATTGACGACCGCGCCGAATGGTGATCTAGTGATGCGCATGATGTAAGAGGGTTGAAGATGTCGCCGCGTTATAGAAGCGCGCATGGAATTGTCCAAACGCCCGGAAAACTCAATCCCGCATCGAGTCGACTCGCACTTTTGACAGTGATTTCGGCCTCGCCGAACGCTTCGCCCTCGATGTTTTGATCGCGATAGCGCGGTTTTCCTACGACTGCGGCTTTTGTGTCGGCAGAGAGGCAGAAATAAAATTACAACAATGCCGGCGCGCCATTGTTGCGACGCAGCTTATTCGCGAGGCTTATGCAACGGACGATTGAACCCTTTCATAAATATTTTTCAGCTGGGATCAAAAGTTGTTCATTCGCGAGCTGCGCGCGCAATAAATATTTGCGAGCATATTTCGCGCGCTAAATTTCCACGTCTTCGGAGTTGATTTTAAAGCGCGGCGCTCGGGCCGCGGCTCAAAACGCTCCTATTTATTCGTTTAAAGCGGTGCGGTTCCGCGAAGCTCTTGTTCGAAATGATATTTTATAACTTTGTGCGCAGACGATTGTATGGCGCAATCGTCGCAGTCAAATAAAATGTCAGTTTCGGCGTAAATCAAGTTCCGCGCAGGTAAATTGCCATGTCGCGCATCGGATTTGCATTTTACGAGCGCGGCATAAATATTTCGCATAATTTGTCTTCGCGAACGGCGCGCGGAAATTTACGATGACGCGATGCCCAATTTGGGAGACATCGGCGCGATTTAAATCTCTCGCGAACGGCTTAAATCTCCGTGCATGGCGCTTCATGTCCAATTAGAACATTTAAGCGCTCTCGGACAGCTCGGGCGCCCACCGTTTTAGTTAATAAATTTAACGATGGAAACATCGGGCGCTCTTCAGGCAGGTCATGTACAATCCCACCATATATCTTTATTATTTTTTATTTACGTTTCGCATTTCCACCCGCACGGATGCGTTCGTCCGACCTTCGGTTATTAGTCGTTGTTATAGGTTAGGTTTTGACACCTCAATCAAGCGCGCCTTCGCGCATCTCTTCCACGAATTCGCGCACGAAAAAAATTCGGCGCGTGCGAGAAGAAAGGCGATTTCCACTTCGCCGACGAACAAATTTCTTATTTATTTCTTCACTGTCTCGCTGGCTTGATTTATACATCGCGCGGCAACGAAAAGAATAATATTTTCGATATCAGGCGAAAAATATCGCTACCGCAAAAAATCGCACGGAGGAGACAAAGCGAACGCAAAAAAAACTTCGACCTAGATCACTAATATTGCACTCCACGGACGAAGCGATTAAATATTGATATCAATAGCGACTAAATAATAAATCAGCGCAGGAATTTTAGAAATGTGTTCACATATTTTATTTATTCAATAATTGGTTCATATTTATGGTTTGCTCATCTTCGGTATACATTGGAACTTAAACCCATTCTTTACCACTGTCCCCATTTGAGATTTTTGCCAATTTTTACGTTTTTGCAGCTATTAACAATAATTGGTAGAAAAATCACGATTTTTGCTAAATTAATCCAGGAAGCAATCGGTTAATAGTTGTTTTTGCAAATAGTGCGTGAAAGGTGTTTTTATGCTTGCCACGTGTATAATAAAATCAAAATATCACCCGCGCATGCGCCCTTAAGGTGAGTTCAGTGAAAGATGGTCGCGACGCATAGGGAAGTAGTAGCAGTGAAAATAAAAGATTTACGCACTGCTTGCCGTGAAAAAAGACTGCATTTTTGACGCACAAGCAGAAAAATGATTATTTGCATTTTATGATTTATTGCCCGTTTGATTCTGATTGCTCATTGCTAATAAATGATTGCTAAATCACGGCACGTTTTTAATTTAATTTGTTTTATCGATTGTCACCTATTCTGAGCACCGCCTAGCGCGCACCCATGGACTTGTCAGTTTTCTGCGCCGGCATTTGTTGGTTCTGCCTGCGCGCATGTTTATTTTATTTGACAAATTAAAGCAAAACACGCATACGTAAAGCCACCGCGTCGCATTCGCATTCGCAGGCGCATTCGGCCGATATCGTTGTGAAAATTTTAATGAAACGAAATGCGAGGTATCATATCATCATCCCGTTCACAATTAATGAAATTTCCTGCTAAATATTAATAAGAAAAGTACACAAAGAAACATTTTCACCAAAAAGCGCGCACGAACACTCCGGGCAACCGTTTTCGACGAATATTTTCCATCGACGGCTAGTGTTATTGTTTATTTATGGAATTTCTATGCATTTATATTTCGTATGCATGGCGGACGTCGGCGCGCCGCGGCGGGCGCATGTCGAACGCTCATTGTAATTTTAATTTCATTTGTTTATACTTTATGCATGTGAATGTTAATGATGCGTTGCGAGGCCGACGCGAGCCCGAAAATGGCGGCGTGAATATTAAACTAACCGAAACGCCAAGCGCCGCGTCGCAATCACGCATCGGCAATAAAAATAATCAACGCGCGCGCAGGCGACGGCAAATTTAAACAATCAAGACCGAAAACCGAGCGAAAATAAATATCGCAACTTATACGAAACCATGCGCGCGCTCCAAAAAAATGCGTTTTTCCACGTTGCGCTATGCAACAAACAGTAAACAACCGGCGAATGTTCAACAACGAATTCGCCTATTTCTGCCCTTTCACTCGCCTCCGGAATAACTCACATTCTCTGCGATTCTGCGCCATTCTGCGCCGTTTCCTAGTTGCGTTTATTTGTCGGAGCTTCCATTCGGTTTATTTTTATTTGCCCTTTAGCATGTCGAGCGTGTCCCATTCGGCTCTAATAAAATGCTAAAGAATTAATGCGACTAATGGGATTTTGCCCCATGTTTGCGTCCACTGGATCCAGGCACAACGTTAGTAAAATGGGTTTGTGGAACTGTTATAAAATTCGACCAAATTTTGCGCGACATTATTTTTTTTGCGAACGCTAAATCCTTTATTCTCTTGTTTCCTTCATTGTTTGTGCATTCGGCGGTCTCCGCCCTTTGAATTTCCGCCCCGCAGACGTCAAAGACTTACTTTTGGCGAATTTGGGCACGCGCGTTATTTACCGTCAGTCGGTGGGAATATTTATTTCGTTCAACCCATTCCGACGGAGACGTAACAAGGAAACGTAATAATAAACCATCCGCAATTTGTTTTTTTCGCTGTCTTTCCCCGCGAGCGGGAGGAACGGAGTCGTCGCCGGGGCTGCGATTGAGATAATTAACGGAAGCCGTAGTCCGTGTAGTTTTTATTCGGTTCGTAAATTTTCCACGCAGACCACCCCCTTGTCTCGGCCCCTCTTCCAGTCGCACTCGCGCAATCTCCGCGCTCGGAGCGGAAACCTCAGAAAGTGCGGGGCGCGAAGTTTCCATCCGGGATGGCAAAATAAATTTCAAAGTATAATAATTAGTCGGAGGCGGATGGGGGCGAAATATGATAACCCCAATAATCACGAACACGAACCGCTAATCCATCAAGATTGCAATGTTTAAAACGTAATTGAAAACGAAGAAAAATCGCGTTGCGGAGTCGTAATTAATTCTATAAATAACTCGCGTCCAAACACACGACGGTAAACACAGTCAGTATCTGTCGTTGGATTCACGTGTGTTGGCGTGCGGTGGCGGTGGCGTTAATTGACCCGTCAATTAGTGCTAGCCGACACGCCGTCGGGTAACAACTGTTCCTGTTGTTCTTTCGCTTCTTTTCAGTCTCGCACTTACGCTTCTTGCAGCGCTCACGATTTTAGTTAGCCGTTCTTACAATTCCAACAGTTTCTCTACAACACGCCCGCTCCCGTTGTTGATGATGTTATTTCCTCCACGTCGGCTCAAGGGGTTTCGGTTTTTGATGTGACGTTCAATTTTCCAATTTTAGTTACGGAAAATAGAGCGCCGCTTCAATCCCCGAAAACAACCGAATGGTAAATCGTATTGTTGAACAGTTATTTAAAGTTAATGCGTTTTACTGATACGAAGAATTCATTCAGGAGCTTCTGAGTGACAATTAACAAGACTTCACAATACTCCTAAATTCTGCATCTTGTAAGTTTTCGTTTAAAAGATTTCCAGCAATTTTCGTACCTTTTTCACTTGGAGCAGTCTTAAGTAACTCTAAAAATACACGAAGAGTTAATTCGAATTGACTGAACTTGTGGCCGGAGTCACTTAAAACGCCCACAGAGATCACTTGCGACGTCTGAACGTATTAACATTTTTTAAACCGCGATGCGACGCGTGCTGGAAATAAAGTTTAAAAAAACAATTGTCGTTACAAATGCGGCTCCAAAGTCGTTTAACGAGAATCTTCAGATCTTTAGCTTTTTTGTCGTGGGCCTGAACCTTTTCCCGGCCGTTTGAGTAATTTCCGAACGTTTCCTGCGCTGTGTGCGTTTCGTAACATTTTCGGATATTTACAAAGCTCGTAAATTACGCGTGCTCGCTGCAATCGAGGAGGGCCACACCGCGCCAAGCCGGGGACGTCGTGTCGGGTCGGCTATAAATTTGTAGACATCTTAATCGCTTCTTCCTCTAGATCTGGAAACTTCGTCGACACGAGATTCACTTAGATTTCGACTTTGTGCCCGGAGGAGCATTCAATCGGCGAGTTTTTCAAAATAAATTTTATCGCCGCCAAGTGACGAAAATTGCGCTGAAAATTTATCGGGGGAAAGTTTTAATAATTCTTAACGATTATGCTCGCCGAAAGATCGACATTAGTCGCGCATTATTTCGAAAGTTTATGGCGAAAGTAAAATTTCTCGTCGGTGCGTTGTCGATAATCGAGTCGCGTGTTTACGCCGCCCTGCGGATCTTTGTGCGAGGCGCACTTTATTTTCGTCTTTATTTTTATGCCTTTTTGAGTCTTTCGATGGCGAACGGACGGTTATCTTGTTTCGGGCCGGAGCGGCGGCTTTAAATGTCTATTTTTATCGGGAAGTTGGCTTTTTTGAAAGGACAGATAATGGACGACGATGGGAAATGCACAAAGCCAATCAGATACGTTTACAGCACTGACAACGCAAATTACCTGTCTCGTCTGATTTTTCTGTTTTTATCTTTCCAAAGGAACAAGAAACAAAAAAACAAGTAACGCACACGCACGTGTCAATATCACAATATTCCAAAACTGCAAACGGAAGAGTACAATAGATACAAGCAGATGTTTTGTTGTTAATTTTTTGATTCCTTTGCCATCCATCAGATATGTTCTGTTATGTATTTGTGTACAGGATTTTTACACACATGACGTAGTTCTTTGTATAGCAGCTTTGTGGGGTGCGCACCCCGTGCTAGTATCTTCGGACACAATCGGCGAGCCGCGCATCCACGTTTCGGCATGTTTTGATCGGCCCTTGCTCCTTTTTGCCGATGATTTCGTTTGTTCTCCGACGATCGCCGGGTGCGGTGGCGGCGGCGGGCATCTATCTGTGCGGGCGCGGATTTGGGCACGCTCAGATGAACCCTTTATGGCAGGCGGGCGCGGGCCAATGCCCAAATAAAGGCAGCGCAAGGAAATAAAAGGCGATACACGCCAATCTACGGCGATATGTGTCGTGATGGCCACTAGTCCGCCTGCTGTCGGGGATGAATTTACATACGCGCGGCCGCACTGCCGACAGCGAATAAATATTTTTTGCTGGCGAGTGTTTTTTGCGCGCGGAGTTCGGAGCTTTCGGTTTGTTGATGCCCGCGCGCGCGGAAAAGCCAGAAGGACGAGATTGGCGAGAGGGCAAATGCGCGCCGATCGCATGATTGCCGGATCCGAGGGCAAAACGCTTTTTTTCACCCTCGGCTATCTCTAATCCTAGCGCCGAGATGCATAAAGCGAATAAATTAACTTTGGGCGGAATGTTTCGGGTGCCGATCGAAACGGGCGGAAAATTAAAACGCGTTATTATCCGCGCAAATCGCCGCCGAAAAAAAGCACAGCAAAAATGTCCCAACGCGCAAAAGTTTAGAAATTCCATCCGGAACTTTATCGGGTACAAATTACCGTCGTGTAGTTCGTTGTGGAATTTATGGCTGTCATCACGTGTGCTCGACATAATTTAATTATTTTATATACCGCCAACATTCCGCCCGTTAACAACAAGCGCTAGCAACGCGCGCCAGCCGACGCGGCGGGGCTCCCGGAAGCGCAGGACATAATAGTAATAGTTAGCGAGTTTGAACGCGCTTACATTTTATTTTTACACGCGGCCCTTTGGCGTTTACATTGTGCGCCAAAGCGTGCGGAACCGTCCGTCATTAACCGGGCGGGCGGCGCGCTTTACGATTGCGATGATGATTGCGCTCTTTTTCCGCGCGGCGCGCTCTCTTTTTTTTTTGGGGGGCAATTAAGTGCAACCGGCAATAAACGCGCTTGCATATTAGTTACACGTTTATCTGCCCGCCCACCTAAACTGCACTTGAAGAAAATCGACCGTCGAAAGGCAACCCACCGCGAGAGGCTAATTTGCGGAAAATTCAGCAGCAAACGCTTGCTGCCACGAGCATTATTTTTAATCGTTGCGCACCGAGCAGTTTTCTTCAGGTGCGCTGAACCGAACAACTTCCTCGGTCGGCATTTAATTATGCGAGGTGGAAATGTGTAGAATTTGTTTTCGCCTCCTTACTCGGCGACTATTTGATTTTATTTTTACCTCGCAACAGTCAGAGACTTTTCATTTGCGCGCAAAATGCCGGGGGATAAACGCTCCGCTCGTGTCGGGGCGACTAATAAACGTCAGAGGAAATTGTGAGCCGCACCTTGGCACAATTGAAAAACAAATTCGCGCCCCACGGCCGCCGAGAATTCGTGCCGTCCGTAAGTAGAAGTGGCACTTGCATTCCGACACATTTTAATTTCGACTGCCCGAGGAACTGAAGCAAGTTGCGCGAATTCGCGCCGCGCGCATGCTTCGAATTGTTTGCCGCCCCGGCGCGCGATGAAGCACTCTATATTTATCTATATGTTCGCCCTTTATTCCACGTTTGATTGCTTGTATCGGATGTCGCTCTCGGGAGATGCAGCGACATAAAATTCCGCAATAATGGACTTTTGCGTTTCGGTCAAATTTAATGCCCCATCAACCGCTGATGCCGCCGAGGCACTAACGCGCGCGCGCGCGCGCGCGATGCATCCGCAGAATGACAGCGCCAAATTGCCGGCGACAAATCAAAATTTTCGATTAATGCTTTCAATTAATATACGCAAAGCGACGGGCGCTTAATTAATGGAGCCACTCCGACCCCAATCGAGGCGCGTGTATCTGCCGTAATTAGTCAAAACATTAAACGGGCATGGCGCATTAATATTTAATTTCTCGCGGATGTATTCATCTGGCAATGACGTGATATTTTCGAATTGTTAGGCTTTCGGCGCGCGGAGATAGGCGCGAGCGTTGTTCCGATGCGAAAACGTCGAAATTTTCGCCAAAGAAGGATTTAACTTTCCGGGACGCCGCGGCGGGATGAAAACTTTCTGATACCTCTCGAAATCCTTCCCATATCAAGCGGCGCCCACACATATTTCGGTTTTCCATCGTTCCGACATTTGCTATCGTTCAAATTCCTAATGCGGCATTTCGCAATTCCACCGCGGAACTTCCACTCTTCATTATCTTCGCCCACTCGAAGCGCCGCGAAGCTCTCGCGGGCGCTTCACGTGCACGAAATCCGCATCCGCGCGTCGAGGCTTAGTTTTTTAAACAACGCGAACCTCTCCAATTAAATTTAGAAATAAGCGCTCGCTGCTGCAAACTGCGCGATTCCTTAATTACCATTTCGATCTTAAATATTTTCGCTTTCCGTCGCGAACGCGGTCGTCATTTGTTTCCGGCGTTTCCAGCACTGTCGTTCTCGTTTTTGCGCCGTCGTGCGTTAACCAAATTCAACATTTGATTAAACGCCGAATGAAGAATGACTCTCGGCGCGCCGTCCCGCCGAAACGTCGCGATCGAAAATTTCAATTACAATTACGTTTCCTAAAGACAAGGTGCGTTTGTATTGTAGCGCTTGGCATGTCGCGTTTTCGGCATTTGCATTCGACGTTGATTCGACTTTATTTTGTTATATTTCCGCTGTCGTTCGCGAGACAAAGATTGAACGATTTTCGAGAGCAAAGAGCTCGAAGCCGGCTACCAAACGAAGCAAGTTTGTTTCATTAATGAAACGACTACTCGGATGGAAATTTATGGCATTAAAAAGACGGAAAACCGGTCGGGCGAATTAATTTAGTTATTTTTTGCGACGCACTAATTTCTTATATTTAATTATACAAGCGGCTTTATAATATTCCTGCGATTTAGATGTAAATGAACGCAACTGTTGATTTAATGAAGTTTGCTGCAAATTTAAATAATTCTCCGTACAATTTCGCGCAGAATATTTGTAGTTTCGAACCGAAGAATTTCCTAGGATGTATTTATCAGCTGTTGCCCAGTAGCATAACTTGAATATGATTATCTTCTTTCTCTGGCTACTTTATTTCGTCTTATTATTTTTTTTTTGTTTGCGCTAATCTCGGCAATTACGCGCCCGCTTCTTCTCGGGCACAGACAATCTGCAACTCTTCCTCGACATCAGAAGAGCGCGTACTTTGCACGCGAACGATTCACGTCATATTTGCTTTCCTTTCATGTTTTGTCGGCTACTGCACTTACTTCGCTGTACGGTTGCTGCGGGAGAGGCTGAGATTGAGAATCGCACGTTTCAGCGCCGGAGGCTCGGCTCCATTTAATTTTCATTTTCTTATTAGGGTACGCATTAGCACATGTTAAGCTATCTTAAAGCAAGGATCTATCGCGCGCCTCTCCCGATGGTGGTCGGAGCGTATGATTTTATCATCGCAAAACGGCGATATTCAAATGCCATTCGTTATTTACGGCCGCGCTCCCGAAGCGCTGCGCGCGCGTTGAGCACGGCGATCATTTGCGCCGATCGGCAATAACAATACGTTTTAGTTTAATTTGCTACGAAATTGGCAGCGAGCAACGTTGGTGGCCGCAATGAAATGCCGGTGCGCATTGTTGCGGCCTTGCCGTCTCCTCAAGTCACTTCCAGATCTGATGCGCGGAAGACGAAAAGTTTATGCGCTAGCGAGCGGTAGATGGCGTTGGAGTGCCGGACGCGAAGACGGCCATTTGTCATAACTCTTCCTCGCGCGCGAGTGCACAAATCATCCGCCGCGCAGATATTTCATCGATATGTGCTTTCTTCGCGCGCGCTTCCATTTCCAATTTTCGCCCCGGTTTCGCTAGTTTCATCGCTGGAAAATGTAAGCGCATTCGACGCCGCCTTCAAGATGAGTTGTGTGCGACGCGTGTTGCCGCCGCCAGCGCGCGCAACGCGAAACAAACACGTCTCGCAATTCTATAAATATTAAGAGTTTTCAGCGTCGTTTATCACCCCGCGCGAACGTGTTTTCCGTTCGCTCGCTCGAAACTACTCAAAACGCGAAATGCCCAACGATTGTGTGTATTCAACATCGGGGTTGTTAAAATTTTTAAAATTCGGGGCGGCACGAATGCCGACGAAGAATACATTATTTGCGCGGGGAGGAGGCACGATGAAAATCTAAGTGCTCGCATTTATTATTCATAAAGCAATTAAGGTGAAATCACTTTGCGCCGCCGCCCGCCGCCCTCTCGCCGCCGAAGTACGCAATCGCGCGAAGCGTCACATTATGGAAGCTTTTCCGCCCGAGCGCGGCGTCCGAATTATTTCAATGCCGACCGGCGCGTAATGACTGCAGTTCACTTTGTGACTGGCGTTTCATCCCCGCGCGCAGAAAACGCCGAAGGACGCGGAAAAGCGCCGTCAAGAAAATATTAAAAAATAAATCATTCATACGGAGATTAAATCTCAATTATATTCAAGCCGAATTTTTAAGGCAGTATTTTTAGGGAGAATGATTAAACATTTGGAACGCTTGGCTTCCTTTTTGGAAGACGAGGCGAGGCGCGGGCGCGTTTCCTAGAATAATATTCATATGCAGCCGACGCGATCCCAATGGAATATTCACGCTCGCGCCTCGCGGGCACGGAAATCTCTCGCGGGAAGAATAGATTTAATCGAAGAGCGAATATTGAAGCTGGGGTTTATGCGTCGCGCATCGCGCGAGCACATCGTGTTACCCTGTTACCTCGTCGGCGGCACCCTCTCGGGCGTCGACAAGTGTTGGTCCGATGATAATGCATCACGTACACCTCCGACGCGAGCGTCTATGGCGCGACACTTTACATACTCATTCGGCGGCGCCATAAAGGAGTAGAAAGGACGCGAAGGACGAGGAAGCGCCAGGAATTGCAGCGAGCAGAAAGTCCCGGCGAACGCGCGCCCTCGCGCGCACACACACACACGCACGCCTACGGTCGCATTTACATGCGGGGCGGCATGTTTCCATACAATTTTTTTACTCCTGGAGATGGCACTAGTCGGTGCAGGCTTGGGGACGCGCGCACTTCTCTGTACTTTTTGTGCGCTTTATCCACTTTTATCTGCTTATCCTTTTGCCTTTCACGGCGCGCGCGGCGGCACGACGTTAAGACGTGAGGATGTTCACCCTTAGGAGCGGCGCGGGGCGCTTTTTTATAGGTTTATAGATTGCCAGCTTTTTTTCC
Organism: Ecitodaemon sp. MM-2014; assembly: GCA_030557295.1. Lineage (NCBI taxonomy): Eukaryota > Metazoa > Arthropoda > Insecta > Coleoptera > Staphylinidae > Ecitodaemon > Ecitodaemon sp. MM-2014. The sequence continues at coordinate 44,225 of JARRAA010030468.1, forward strand.
TATGCGCCGCCGCTTCGAGAGGATTCTCACAATTTGTGTACACAAATGCGCGCACAATCGCGAGAAGTTTGTATTGTGCCACGGCTTACAACTTGATAACTTGATCGAATTTTTCCAATCGAGCGAAAGGGACGAATAACTGCGAACCACGGCGAGCTACGGAATTCCCACAACAGCATGTACCTTCTAATTTATTGCAACAAACGATTAAATCGATAATTAATTTCGTGTCTAATTTAGCAACGGTATTAAATTGTCTTTTAATTGTAGCACTTTATGCGCCTCTCGCGTCGTTTGCAATTAAGGCGCACAACGTTTTGCAATATTTTGGTTAAATTACATAATAGGCGTATAATGGATTAACTGTAATTACTAAATATGAAGAAGTGCAATTTTCTGATGTACAAAGTTTAATTTTATTGCACAATGGAGGCCTTTTACGTCGTGTTGTTCCTATTCAACTTCATATACAACCAGGTTATTATTTGTTCTTGGAATAACTTCTTCGATATAAACTAACTCCGACACTTTGTTGCAGTTTCCAATAATATCATTTTCTACCCTAGTAGCTACTTCCGAAAACATCTGGAGGTAATGTCGGTCTGAATTTCTAACGGCTGGACTCGCGCCGGATTTTATTTTCTCTTCAATGCAATTCCGCGCATTATGTCGGCGCATCATTGTGTTCTGCGGAATACGAGGCGCATTGTGTATCGTCTCGCGCGGAGCCTGTAAACTGCAAGTCAGTCTCGCGTTTGGCAAATCCCGAAATTGAAGCATGAACAAGCGGCCAGCGGAAGAGAGCGCTCGAACCCGCGCGATGCGCGACTCGTTCCACGGTTGCGGCGCGTCGTGCAACTAGCGTAAAACTAATATTTCCTCTCCGACTGCTCTTTCGCATCCCATCCGCCTCTTTCTGGCGCACTATCCAGTGGCCCTGCTGCCCGACCAATCTGAATTCTTCACTGCCGCTCGCCTCGCAATAGTCCCACTTGAAGGACCGATAGGGTTGTGGGGCGCGAGCGCAAGGAGCGGCTGGAATGGGCGAAGGATGTCCGGGTCGCATGCGATTCCGATTCCTACTTCTATTCCTCGATCCCGAACCAGAACGTAGGATCTAAGCTGGAACCGAATGAATCAGGTGCCTGCGTCGAACAATGGCTAGGTAGGATGTTACTTCGGCAACGGACGTGTTAACAATGGGAGATATCCGTTGCTATCTGTAGTCCCGAACGGGCCCGAGCCCGCGTTCCAGCTGCACCTCGAGGGGATGAGTTACACGAAGCGGTTCGTTGGGTGTGATTGCAACATCGTGTATCTAAGATTATTTCGCGCCTGGACGAACGCTTTGTGCTTGCACGATTTTCCTGTGACGAGGTGTCTAAGAAAAGTCCTCCGTGCACCTCATTATAACTCGGCGTAACTGCATTCAAATTCAGGTGCGATTCGACAAACATTCTGGTATTGTAGCTTGTTTAAATTGTTTACTAAGTTGTTTAATCACACCGTCCGCTATTGATATTTACCTCCTGCTCAAGTTCTGAGCTTGTTGGAAGCAGTTTCCGCGCTGGCAAGAAGTTTGCTCATCCGCTGCTTCGGCTGCATCGCTGCGATTCTGCATGCAGCGAGCTTTTCCTCCTACAGCCAGCTCACGGCTCGTGCCTTTGCGATCCGGCAACAACTCGCCAAGCACCTAACTGAGTCAACCTTACCGAATCTTCCTTTCCGCCTGTATTACCTTCCTCTTTGCCTGTAGTGCAATTTGGGGGGATCCATGCGTTGATGTATTACGGTTTGTAAGCGTGCGGACTATGCACGGCAAACTTGGAATATAAAATTAATTAATTAAGTAAGGAAATTGCTAATTAGCGCGGTCGTCAAATTAGCGTAATCTCTAATTATCCCTAAATTTCTATGAAGCGGCAGCGCAAAATCGGCAGTCCCGGTGCAAACTTGGTAGTTAACTTAGGTAAAGCTCGCAGCTAAAATTTTGAAGTGCCTAGGGACCGTTCCTAGCAGGTTATTGATGCGACTTGTTTCCTAAAATGAATAAGTTTGTGACTTTGAAGATTCTTCGACAACCACTGGAATATCACCCAGTACAAATATTTATTGTTTGACGAGAAGAGCGAAATAATATTATCATTTGTTTAGCATCATGTCTTAGATGTTTTCGGAGGGTCTGATCCCGCTGATTACCTCCATCGCCCTTCGCAACTACCGCCTTTCAAGATCGTCTAATTGCAAGTGATCAGACATCAAACGATGCGAATAAGAAAGTCTCAAGGCGTGAATACAATTATCCACATTACTCACAGCTCCGACTGCCCCCAAATTGGGTCCAAATTTACCTGCGAATCTACCCGGAATTGTTGTTTCTTGGCGGCCTAGGCATTCAAGTCAGGGCGTTGTGTTTGCGGCGCGGTAACATTGCTCCATCAAGTGGAAAATTCGCGCCGCACCGTGGCAGCTAACACGACACACTGTTCCATCCAAACACATCTATATTACGAGCAAACAGTACGTGGGTCAGGCGTGCATTCAGTGTACACAAATGGTGATGGCGCTGTTAGGATTGCTAAACGCCGGAGGTTGGATGCGTCGGATCGCTGGATGTTGGTTTTCGCCGCCAAATGAAAACTCAAAGGCTTTTTTCGTCCGCGTCTGTTTATACGCCCGACCGCGGCGCGGCGACAAAGGGGGGTGGCGTAAACGAAGCGCTGGCGGTCGGGGTGGCTTTCGCCGTCGGATTCAGTATTGATGCACACGCTCGACCGGACGAATTGTGTTTGCGGAAGCTTCGCCTTCGGCTCACCAACCAGGAAGAAGCAACGAACCGATCAAACGTCCAAAAAGCGTATAAATAATATATGGCTCGAATTACGCGAATTCGCCGGCGTATTTTTTGAATACTTTTATTGTTAAAACGCTCCCCCCTAAAGCGTTCTTCCTTCAATTTGGAAATAAAGCGCTCCGGCTTCCGAAAGTGCTATCAAATAATTATTTTTCTCATCAGGCGCCATCGAAAGCGCTTTTGAGGGCAGAAACTTTTTCCGAATCGCTTTGCTCGGCGCGCATTGTTCAAACTTAAATTATTCCCTTAGTCCCCTTTTCCGCTGCGATTCACCGCGATTCTGTAATTCTCTAAGTCTAAGTCTAATTCGGTAACAATTTATCGAATCGGCGCATTATGCCCTTTTCCTTCCCGAGATCTTTATTCTTTTATCCGTGTCCCCACGGCGCCTCTGAAACTTTCTCTGGTGGAATGAAAGAAAGAACTTTCGTTTCAATAATTCGTCATTTCTGATGTATCAAGACTGGCTGGCCGGGACGGCTACCCTAGGGTGCGTCGTTTAACACGGGATGAGGATTAATTGAAATAAAGTTTTGTTCACCCCTCTGGACTTACAGTAAAGCTATCGAAGAAAAATGATGGCTGTAATAATGCGAGTAATTTAATGTGTTTATTATAACAATATATGATGATATATTTAATTTGTAATTTAATCGATAATTGAAGTCTACAAATGATAATATAGTGTAGAAAGCTATTGTTGTCTATAGAAGAATATTCTACTGATTCAGTACACCTTGCGCCACCTTCCGACCAAAGGCAGAACTGTGAATGAATGCACTTTACGAAATTCTTTCCGCCTGCATGGTCTGCAACAGTTCTTGTGTACTGCGCCGGTTAGATGTCAGGGCATGCTTCAAATCTGAAATAATGTAATCAATTTTATCTGATACTCCACAAAACAAACTGTTTATTTATTACATTTGATAACACTGCATTCAGACCGAATAAGTACCGAAAAACGCAGTGAACCAATACCACTTGTGGGGCACCAGTATGCACTACATGTGTCTAATTTTAGAACATCTTTCAAATACTTCTCTCGACAATTCGTCTCGAGCGTTCACATGTGCTCGAAATCCATCCGAATCGAATTGTACATTAGTCGCGTCAGCAATTAACACCATCAAATAAGTATCTATTTAAATACTAGCAACATATGTGATTAAACATGTCACTGGTCGAGAATCGCGAATATCCGAGAATTTTTGAGGAATTTGAAGGGCCACCAAAAGATGGCAAACCGCCGAGGAAATATTGGATACAAGACGCGCCCGAACATTTATTTTCTGACATTGTTGAACATTTTGTCACTGGATTTATGAAGGATGAACCCATCTCCAAATACCTCAGTAAGTGCATCAAACATTTCATTTGGATTTGATGAATGTATTATTTAAAATTGTTTTTAGATGGGTTGTCAGACGATGTTAGTATAGCGGAAACTCGCGTTACGCATCGACACTTCTTGGGAGAAAAACTTAGTCTTGTCTGCATGACGAAAAATGACCAAGGAGCACCGACTTTGGCCGGATTTAATGTTTTGAGCATATCAACCCCGGACGAAAAAATATCTGACCTCAAGGTATACATTTAGATAAATTAAAAATACATAATTTGTTTGAGCTGTGCGTTTGCTTCAGGTTAATGGATGGTTCATCAACTTTATTTTAAAGTTATTTACGCATTTAGACTCGCAGAGAAATATCTTCGAGGAATTTGGCGTTGACAAGTGTCTGAAAGCAATGGGGCTTTATGTTTTACCTGATTATCGAGGAGAAGGTTTGGGTTGCAAGTTACTACAAGCAAGGTATTAAAGATAGTATTATTTGATCAATATATTTCAATACTAAAGAATATTTCAACATTTTCAGAATGCCGCTTTGTAAAAGTTTAGGCATCAAAGTTACCTGCACTGTTTTTACGTCAATACTTTCCCAAAAGCAAGCGTACAAAGCAGGATTCCAGGACTACTACAGCGTTGATTATGACGAACTTGCAAAAGCAAAACCAGAATTCAACATTCCTAACATTCAGGAACATACGAAATCGGTGAAAATATTATACAAACGAGTAGAATAGAATATATTGAACTGTTCTTCAAATATGTAGGAAACGTGATAGAATGTTTATAGTTTGAATAAATAGTTATAAACACCATTATTATGTCAACTTTGATGACTCAGGTAATAACCTAATTAATGTTACTTTAGATTAATTAAATGTTTTAACAACCATATTTCAATCGGATTTATTTCCTTGCTGCGTTCGTCGGTTCATCGTGTTTGGAAAATAAGATCTTTGCTCTCCAAGCTTTACCCGACACAATTCAATACTCTTTGCGCCACCTACCGAACAGAGGAGGACCTGTAAATGCATTTCACAGAATTTTTCTCATCCGCAGGGCCACAACGGCTTCTCGTGTAGCCTGTCCCCTATAGATGTCAGGGAATGCTTCAATTATGAAATAATTTAATCAATTTTATTTGATACTCCACAATACAAACAGCTAATTTAGTAAAATTGATAACACTGGATTTATACCGAACAAACACTTAAAACGCAATAAATCATTGCCACTTGTGTGGTACCAGTATATGTGTCTAATTTTAGAATATCTTTCAAATACCTCCCCCGATAATTCGCCTCGAGCTCGAAATCAATCTGAATCAAATTGTACATAGGTCTCGTCAGCGGCTGATTATTAAATAAGTAGCGATTGAAACACTGGCAACATAAGTGATTAACTATGTCACTGGTCGAGAATCGAGAATATCCGAGAATTTTTGAGGAATTTGAAGGACCATCAAAAGATGGTAAACCGCCAAGGAAATATTGGATACAAGACGCGCCTGAAGATTTATTTTCTGACATTGTTGAGCATTTTGTGACTGGATTGCTGAAAGACGAACCCGTCTCAAAATACCTTAGTAAGTGTATCAAACAATTCGTTTGGATTTCATGAATTTAATATTTAAAAATACTTTTAGATGGATGGTCAGATGATGTTAGTACGGCGGAAACTCGCGTTATGCACCGACACTTATTATAACAAAAAACGAGTCTTGTCTGCCTGACAAAAAATGACCAAGGAGAACCGATTTTGGCTGGTTTTAATGTTTTAAGCGTATCAAGACCGGACGACAAAATATCTTATATCAAAGTATACATTTAGATAAATTAAAAAGATAACATTTGTTTCAACTTTAGGTTTGTTTCAGGTTAATGGATGGTTTATCAATTTCATCTTAAAGTTCTCTATATATTTAGATTCACAGAGAAATATCTTTGAAGAATTCGGCGTTGACAAGTGCCTGAAAGCTATGGGGCTTTATGTGTTACCTGATTATCGAGGGGAAGGTTTAGGTTGCAAGTTATTACAAGCAAGGTATTAAAGATAGTATTATTTGTTCAATATATTACAATACTAAAGACAATTACAACATTTTCAGAATGCCGCTCTGTAAAAGTTTAGGTATAAAAGTTACCAGTACCGTTTTTACGTCAATACTCTCCCAAAAGCAAGCGTACAAGGCAGGATTTCAGGACTACTACGCCGTTGATTACGACGAACTTGCGAAAGCAAAACCAGAATTCAACATTCCCAACATTCAGGAACATACAAAATCGGTGAAAATATTATACAAACGAGTAGAATAAAAAGTATTGAATTGTTTTTCAAATATGCAGGGATAGTGACAGATTAATTTTGTTTGAATAAACTGTTATAAACGCAGTAAGCTTGTAACCAGTTTTTTGTTAACTTTAATGTCGTTGTCACTAAATCAATACTATATTCACCTTTCAAATCCGTGTTGGAATTACAACAAACAAAATGACTCAACTAATTACCTCCGCTGGTATTAATTTTACTTTAGATTAATCAAATGCTTTAACGAGCATATTTCAGCCGGAATTATTTCCTTGCTTGACGAACCGCGTCCGGAAATTAGGACCTTTGCTCTCCAACGTCTCGATTCCATTGTCGACGAGTTCTGGCCGGAGATCTCGGAGGCAATCGAGAAGATTGAGATGCTACACGAAGATCAAATTTTTCAACATCGCGAGCTGGCTGCTTTAGTAGCCAGTAAAGTTTACTATCATTTGGGATCGTACGATGATGCTTTGTCTTTCGCCCTGGGCGCAGGAGATCTTTTCAGGGTGAATGCTACCACCCAGTACGTGGAGACGCTAATGGGTAAGTAGAGTTCCCCTTGCATTGTTCGTAGAAAAGACTCTGACTTTATACTGAATCTTCTTGATGGAAGGTGGCGGTAGCTGTTTGTTCCTAAAGTAAAATTATCTATTTGTTAGTCGGTCACCAGGAGGAAATTAATATGTGGTTTCATTATGCGTTTGTTTACAATTAATAAATTAATACTCATTATTTGGTTTCTAACTAGCCAAATGTATCGACACCTACACCAATCTTCGTCAAAACTACGTCGATAAAGGGGAATTCGTCCAAATTGATCCTCGTTTGGAAGCAATCGTTGATCGCATGTTTGAACGCTGCATTCAAGACGGCCAATACCAACAAGCAATTGGCATTGCCCTTGAGACCAGACGATTGGATATCTTCCGGTCGGCGATTATGCGGTCGTCTCAAGAGGCCGAAATGCTCAAATACGGTTACCAAGTTTCCATTAATTTGGTACAAAATCGTGGCTTTCGTAACACCATCCTGCGACACTTGGTCGATCTGTACCGCGATTTGGTTGTGCCGGACTACGTCAAGATCTGCCAATGCATGATTTTCCTCGGCGACGCTGACAGCATTGCGGAAATCCTGGGCCGCTTGAGCAGCGGAGATCTGGAAGATCAATTAATGGCTTATCAGATCGCTTTCGATTTGTACGACTCCGCCACCCAAGAGTTCCTGCAGCTGATTATCGATGCGCTGGAAGTATCCCATGGCGCGAACGAAGTGAGCGGTGCGATTGATCAAGAATCCGAAGACAGCCTGAACGCTCGCAGCGTGATCAGCATGTCTGATGCCAGCAGCTACAAGCAGAACGTCAACAAGTTGCGGAGCATTCTGTCGGGCGACATTCCCATTCTCTTGCATTCGCAGTTCCTCATCAGAACTAGCAAAGTGGATTATTTAATTCTCAAGCGCTCCAAAGAGACTGTCAGGGCTAGCATCTGTTACACCGCCATCATCATTGCGAATGGCTTGATGAACGCAGGAACCACGAGCGATTTCTTTCTGCGGGAAAACCTCGAATGGCTGTCCAGAGCCACTAATTGGTCGAAGATGATCGCGGTTTCGTCGCTGGGCGTTATTCACAGAGGTCACGAACAGGACGCTTTGAGCTTCATGGAAACTTATCTTCCGAAGGAAAGCGGAAGCGCCGGATACACCGAAGGAGGCGCCCTCTATGCGCTTGGCCTAATCCACGCCAATCATGGGGCGAAGATTGTGCCGTACATAGTGCAACAATTGAAGGAGCCGGCGGCCGAGGCGAACGCGGTGAGTTGTCAACCGAGGCGAAATGCTTCGGGGCGCAGTTTCTCTGATGTCCGAAGGGCCCCAAGTCCGGCGGAACGAGCAGAAATTGAAAGGCAATGAAATTTTGCAGAACATCAAACACGGCGGTTGCCTCGGGCTGGGCCTGGCCGCAATGGGCACGTGCGATAACGAAGTTTTCAACATGCTCAGATTTAAACTCTACGAGGACGACGCCGTCGTGGGCGAGGCGGCCGGAATCGCAATGGGCTTGGTCATTCTGGGGTCGGCGCACATGCAGGCGGTCGACGACATGATTGCAGTGAGCAAAATCAATTTCGCTTCTCTATTTTCCCTCGTTTTTTTTGCACTATTCTATTTTCGTCCAATATGTCATGGCATGAAATATTGCTGTGGCGCAAGCATAGTTTGCGCGGTTTGCCTTTAAATTTTCGGCTTGATGGAGATGGATGCGGCTTTTGAGAACGTTGGATGGTGTTTGTTATATAACCCGTTGATTATAGTAGCAAAATTTTAACGACATTCTCGAGTTGACAACGCTTTTTTCGCCACGCTCGGCGGGTGTTTCGGCACCAGTAATTATCTCCTCGACTCTATTTCGCCAGCTCTGTCGACTCGATTTCACGCACGCCACGGCGTGCTCGCGTCACCCCATCGAGGCTGGCTATTAATCATGACAAGCCTGCTGATTTTGACTCGCATCCAGGCGTTTCGTTTTTGCCGCGCGGCTAATTCCCCCTTTGTCTTTGCCCGCAGTACGCGCAGGAGAGTCAACACGAAAAAATCCTGCGCGGTCTGGCGCTCGCCATGGCCTTCGTCATGTACGCGCGCCTCGAGGAGGCCGACGATTTGGTCGACCGATTGATGAGCGACAAGGATCCGATTCTGCGACGCGCCGCGATGCACACCATCGCCATGGCTTACGTCGGCACTGGCAACTGCACGGCGATCAGGAAGCTCCTGCACGTCGCCGTAAGTAAAGCGGCGCGTATTTTTAGCTCCCGCGTGCGCGGCTCTTCGCGATTAATCACCGCATCGAAACTTGTTGCCGGCGATCGGGAGTAGAAATTTCCCAAAGGGCGGCGAAGTGTGCAGCAATTGAAGTGATTTGTCGGCGACGGTCGAGGCGTTTGTAAACAATTTTAATTAGAATCGCGCGAAACTTTCTGTTTACCACGGACGGTCGTGACGTCGAAGGCGAAACGCCCGCCGACGCAACATCACTCGCGGCGCGTCGGAAAACAACCCCTCGAAAGTTTTTTTTTGCGCCGCGCCTCGCGTGCTTTAATGGCCAGCTGTAATTGAGAAGTTGAGAAGACTCGAGTGGCGCACTTGACTCGTAATTAAGCCGGAATTTAAAAACAGCCGTGAATGGCGATAAGCGATAATGAATGGCGATCCGCGTTGCGTCAATTGCAATGATTTTATTTCACCTTCTACGCGATTATTTCGCACAAGAGATGTCGGTGGAATAATTTAGACACTTTGTCCCTCCTTACCGGTTCGTTCCCAAGGATGGCTGCGAGTTTAATTGGACAACCGACGATATTTTGAAAGCTCGACTCGGAACTTGAGTCGGCAACGTTGGCGGCATTATTTGATATTGTTCAAACGCTCGAAAGTTATCTGCGCGCTGCGCGACGAAAGGAAATACGGCGCGCCGAGTGAATGCGAGCAATGTTCGGATTTAATTTGCTTTCGCTCAGCATCGGGGGCTGCGTTATTGTAGCAAGTTTATAAACTGGTTAAAGACTTAACACTTCAAACTTCACAATTTTGACCCGGTGGGCCTCGCCGAAATGCCTCAAAATCTCGTAATTTACTCCTCGTCAAACTTCGCCTTGACCATAAATAAATCACGCGCCGAGGCTCGCATCATTACCATAACACGGTCTCTGACACGGCAGGTCGGCGAAGAGATTAGATTTCGTTTTGTTTCGCTTTGATTGCGGATATTATCAGGTCAATTGTTGGCATTTGCGGCTTTGGCGCTTGTTTGCAGCCTGCACAAAGCACGTCGAGAATGTGCAACGCGAGAGCCGAATGGCGTTGGCGGCGGTGGCGACAAGTCGACGCGTTTATAATCGAGTGCGGCGAGCCGTGTTTAACCGGCGGCAGAAGGGCGGCTGGCCGGAAGTGCGAGCGTCACCGCCAACCGCCGCTAAACTATCGAAGGATCGCGCCCTCGTGCTCTTCGCAAACGCTGCGTAATTGCGCGCCGGCAACGGGGACATCGTGTAAAGTCCTGCGAAAACATGCGCGACCTACGCGAATTTCAAACGAGTGCAAACATGTTTGCTGTTGCAGGTTTCGGACGTCAACGATGACGTGCGCCGCGCTGCCGTGATCGCCATCGGTTTCCTGCTGTTCAGGTGAGTGTGAATTATTTTAAATTTTTAACACCGCTTTACGCCGCCGGCGTGACAGTTTAGGGCAGTCGATTTCCGAAGCTCCAGTTAATCCTCATGCATTTGTTATGAGCTGGGCTTGCTCTCTGGTCCCACACGGTAACACAGTCGATTTGTTTCGCGAACAGTTTTCCCGCGTTCGGCTATTATTAATTAACGCAGCAGCGTTGCGAAAGTTGGCGTTAGCGTTACTAGTCCTGTTAATTTTTTCCGCTCTTTTCCTGCGCATGAAATATTAAATGACACTCTGGCAAAGAGGCAAAAGTTGTTAGAAAAACACTAGGAAATCTTCGTGACGTTAAATATTTAAAGAGCGACAAACCAAACGAGAATACAAAAGCGTAGTATTTTAATTAACTCTTTTCTAGTCACTAAATTACGCCCAGAATACGTATCTCTGATTAGATTAATATTTGCGATCCAATTGAAACGGCATGGAATGAATGAAGATGTTGCCGAGACGTTTCCGCATCATGCAAATTTTATTGTTTTTAGCACTGAAGTTATTCATCCCGGGATACCCGTGCATTATATTATCCGCCGCTCGGGGGGTGGTGGGACCCCACGAAAGTAGCCTAGGTTCTGGGGCGAGACCGGCGGAGAGGTAACGCGGGAATTATTAATTTACGTTTCGCAAGTTGGCCGAAGCGCAAGTTTTACGCGAAGAATCCGCCCGCGCCGTCGAGATTATTGTTTGCTTCAAAACGACTTTACGCCGCGTCGCCGCCGTCTCGGCAAAGTTTTCTGCCCACGCGAAACGCATTAAAGTTGGAATCGATAAAGAAACAGTTCGTGCGCGCGGAGAAATTTTACAGCGATCGCCGAAAACTGAACTGATCGGGGCGACTTGAAGATGATTGAAGATGGTTCAGTTTGAACATTAATTCAAATTATCGGGTGATTAATGTCCGATAAATTACGCGCAATTTGACAGCATTGACAACAATCGCAGCTGGCGGGCGGGTTCAGAATTTAATATCTGTGAACGCGCCTCGAGTGCGATAATTGCTAACATAAACACAACGCGGGCGCCATCTTGATTTACATCGCTTCGGATTTACGCGCGCGTCATGGGAAATTCCAATTTCGCGTCGCGCCGAATTTAACGATTGGAAATTAGTTGATTATTCCGACCATGGCATGTAATTAATTTGCGATGTTCTTGTGAAATGCGCGCATCAAATGTGCTTCGAGGCAGGCCGAAATGATATCATTTTGCGAAGAACGTGCGTGCTTAATGCCCCCAGCGCTGATGAATTACCGGCGATAAGGCGCGACAACGAATTCGCGGAATATCCGCGCGCGGGGTTTATTTAACCTCGAATCGGGGGCGAACAAAGGTACGCGCGGCGGCGTGGGCGAAGCCCATGGATTTTTGCGTGTTTGTTTGTTTGGTAATGCGATGACTGTCCCCCGATGCGACGAGGGCCCTTGAATGGGAAGATGTCTTTCAAACGTGCTCCCATCTCATAGCCATTCATATTCATGCGTTCGGATTGGATTTACTCGTCTTGCAAAAAACGTGCACGCATACAGAATGTTTCGATATTTTTTGTACCGGGGAGCTGAAAAAATCGTCTGCTGTCTATATTTACCGGCACCTTTGGAGGACATCTCAAGTTGGCGGATGCTTGGTGGGGCGCGCGCAAAGCGAACGCCTTTCAGTTCAGATTTAGGCAAACGATTTACGCTCTTCGCGTTCTGAGTACGCATTGAATCCGTAGGAACGGCCCGGATAGACGGTGCGGTCGTGTGTATTTCGGGGGCAGGCGGCGGATGGGCAGCCCGGGTGCATTGCGTGCCTGGGAGCGGAAAGCGGTTGGTATTCATGTATGCGCGAAAATGCGAAAACGCGAAATGGTGCGAACGCGTTCCGACGCCGACGAGGAATATATTTGCGCTCAGATTTATCTGATTCAATCTATCCGCCAACCGTGCGCCCCTCTTCCCGAGCCGTCTATTGAAAGATACGCACGCGATGGCAGCGCAAAATAATATTTTAAGTCACGACACTCGTCTGTCCGCTGACCCGCTTCAACGAACCGCTCGCGGTTTCTAAATTTAACCGACGACTAAATGAATAACGCAATCATCTGATAAAACTAATCGGGACCAGCGTTCAGATGCGGCGCGAAGCGGCGCACTTTCGGTCGGTGATATAATTGCATGTTGTGCCGGTTTTTATCCGCGTCCAGATTAAAACTTTCATTTCGCGTGCGCGCCGGTATGCATGCATGTCGGGGGGGATCGCCTTGATTTAATGGCTTCAATTACGAAAGTAAATTTAATTAAAATTCCCAACAAGTTTTCTCTTCCCTCCGATGCACACTCTCCTAATACCACGAGCAAGCTCGCGAAACGCGAAATGCCCACCGGCGGTTCGGGCGAAAAATGCTGAAAACCTATTTACTTTGTAGCCATCGTAACTATCGTACTTTCGCGCGGTTGTTGAATCGTTGATGGTTTTCGCGAACGGCTATTAAGTTGTTGCGGTGGACGCCCACATTTCGCACGCGACCCGCAGCGAAACATCCGCGCGAAGCTTAAGTTTATTCCCCTTTATGGGGGCGAACGCGCCGGGCTTGTGCGCGCGCGCCGCGATCGGGGTTGAAATGCAATCCGTGCGGGCACGAAAATGAAATTCCTCGCCAAGTTTTCCGCCTCGCTCCGTGATTAGTTGCGAACGTTTGAAACTTTTCAACTTTTAAACGCTGCAAACTTGGACGATTATATTGGCATGGAAATTACTCATAGTTTATTGCACCCAGAAATAAACTCGCATCGCCACCGAATATCTAGACGAGCGGGTAGTACCCGCGCACGACATCGACCGAAATATTATATTATATCCCGCCAGAGGGGCGCATTATGATGATCATGATTTACTCATGAATGAGCACGAAATTAGAGGGTCGAATTTGCGGTAAACTTCGTTGTCCTCGGCGTATTCAAGTTGGTGCGCGCGTAGTGCGAGATTCGTCCTTGCTTGCGTATGTCACTGCGAGCCCCTGGAATTATCACGCGTGAGCGTACTAATTACGACACCTTCTAAACTTGCCAGTTCCCAAGCTCATCGCCCGGACGCCGAAGGCATTATTTGCTTGTTTACGGCGCGTCGGAGCAAACGCGCGTTTATTTATTTATTCGACGGCTTGTTGACTGTCCCCTGCTGCCCGATTGACCTTCGTCATCTCCGCGCGCGCGTCTTTGGTGCCACGTGTCACTGCGACAAGTGGATGCTCGTAATTAGTCGGGGATTGCGATAAGACGGAGGAAGGTCCGTGCTTGTTTGCCCTAAAGGATAGCTGGACGCGCGAGGTTGCACGCGCGCAATGCTGTCCTGTTGACTAAGATGGTCTAGGTGGATGGCGATTTATTTATGCGCATGTAAATAAATATGCGAATGACGTCTAATCGCCGGGGAATTTGCACGCGAAACGCGAGTAAATCAATCGTGGATGGGACGTGCGGAAGGGAACTTAATTTATACACCAACTATTTTTAGGATTCGTGGAACTCAGCTGGCGCCTAGGGTTGTAAAATCAGTGTAGTTGCTACACTTTTCGCCAGAGTGTCCTCAATCGCAAACAAATCCGTGAAATAGAGTTTTGTTTAAATTCACTTTCTTTCGAGCCTGTATGGGATAGTTGTCCACTATGGTGGATACTTGCCTGGGCAATAATTTTATTATTGTTAGAAGAGAAAATACGTTATTACAATAAATGTGAACCTCTCGAGTGTGTCTAACACATACTCGTAGTATATTACAAAACGTGGCAAGTATTACAGTGTGGCAACTATACTGATTTTACCCTAGTAGTTACAATCACTTTAAATTATTACCATGGTTCTGCATAACAGTATATGTGGTACGGTCTAGCGTGTTAAAACGACATGAAATGACTTAAGACCTCGTGTGTTCGGTGATGAATGGGGCAAACATCAAAGATGTCACAGGTTAGCTGGTTAGCATCTTGTGGGCGTGAGAGTGTAAGCATTGCGAGATTGCAGGAGCTCCTCGGCAGCTTCAGCCAACCGCGCGATCATTAACTAAGCGACAACAATATTCTCTGCGGAGCGAGATTCGCGCGTGTTTGCACTCGGGCGTCTTCGTTCTTCGAGCACACAAAGCTCCAGCTTTATGATGTCATGTGTGTTTATTCACTTGCAGCATCTTCGCGGTTCTTATGTTGACGTTCGTGTCGGGGTGTTTAGCTTAGTGGCAGAGAAGGCATCCAACATTTCCATTATTTCAGTCCTGCTCGAGTGCAATGCGTTCTGCTTGGTTCGCACCCAGTTTCGCACACGTTGACCTACTCAGTGCGTCTATTTTCCACTCCACTAACTCGACGAGCTTCTCTTTCAGCTCTTCCATAAGGCATCGCGTTTTGATCCGTGCGAAGATTAATGCTGGTATCGCCATCTGCGCCATACGTCCCCGAGTGGGGGCGTCTTCGAAAAATCTGAAACAATTGGGTCTATTTCGTCTCGAACAATTCCTCTTTGACGCAATAACTGAATGGGGAATTGTACAGGCCGAATGTAAATATTCGTGCAGTTGACAAGTTAACTAGCTGGCGTCTCTCCGCTCTCTTCGTTTACATCCGGGACGAGGGATTCCATTCACATTGCTCCACCGCGCCCCATCACATTCGGATGATATAACTTTATTGCGAATGAACGTTTCAACTAGACTTGACTTCTGGGACGATGAGCTGTTTGAAAGGAAGCGCACTTGCGGCTAGTTCATTTGCAATTTCCTATAAATATGCTTGCGTCTTGGCGCATGTGGAAAATGGCGGGCTTGCTTTTTGTTTGATTTCCCTAGTCCTCCTTGCGCACCGACACACATTCCGACGCAGCCGGCAGTTTATGACGATCGTAATTCTCGGGAGTCTTGGGTCGCATTCGCCACGCCGCTAGTTGCAGTGTCTTTGCCGAGGAGACGGCTACTTACTTGTCGCAACACGTCGTAACCCACGTAACTGCTTGACGTCGAAGGCAACTAGCCTCATCCCTCGCGGGCATTAAGGCAACTTTACGGTAGGGTTACGAGCCGCGTCTGAGCCAACCGACGGAGGTGTCGCCATCGACATCGCCGAACGAGTGTATTATCGTATTAAATTATGACGCATGGCGTTGTAAAGCCCTTAATCTCAATGTCGGGAAATTGCGCGGAAACTATCTATCTATATTGAACGTTGGGGAATAAATCAAAAGCGGGGGATTCGGGGGATTTTTCAATTTGCAACTTTTTGCTTGCATGGAAACGTTCAAACAAAAGTCGAAGCTTTTCGGAGCGAATTCTCACTCTGAAGTATAAACTTTGAGCGCTTTAGGGAGTCGGAAATTAAGTTCGAGTTTGCAAGTTTCTTGGTCTGTGGACTGCATCGATAGATAGTGGATGCGCAACTGACGGGCTTATTTAGTCTATTAGCAAAACACTCGGGGTTTGATTACGTGCCGCTATGATGCGGTCTCCCCAAAGACGCATCCTGTTGGAGTGACATGTCCCAGTTGTGCACAATTCAAAAATTGTCAATCGATTGCAATTGCTACGCAAGCTGACGCCGGAATCACAGTTTTTCTCTCTTCGCTTTCGCGCATTGTCTCCTTGTCAATGAAATGTCCAAACGTCAATTACACCCATTACGCTTTGGCATGTCGCCCGTCACGGCGAGAAATTTTATTTCGAGACTATGCATTTTTAAATTCATTGTTCTTTCAATGCATGAGTTCATGAGTTTTCATTGAATCAATTTATAAATATTGTTGGGCGTAAACATCGCATATCTTACTTACATCCATATCAACATCATACATAGTTGATTCCGGAATGTTCACGGCGACATCAATCAGCGCGCTTTGGCTCCCAATACGCAATAATAATTGTAATCAGGGATGCGCGTGCGTACCAATTTGCAATGAGTACTATTCACGTTGAGGAGCATCCATCCGGGCGGAGGAGCCGGGCGTGAATGCCGATGCCAACACGTCCGTGCCATTTGTCCATAGTCCACACTGTTGGACGTGGATTTCCCATCAGACGCAGTCATCTACGAGATATTGAATTTCCCTTGAGATGCTGTTAATAATTCATCGATAATCCCAACGGGATCAGAAACTTTTCAACCAAACTTTTGAATGAATCCGACGCGTTCGTTATTCGCCGGACGATAAAAGTTTCGGATCAACAATTTTCAGACGCTTTGTAAGATTTTTAGACTTAAGACATCTCGGCCTAGATCTGCTAGTCAGGAAGGAGCAAAATGCTGATTGATGTAGGTTTGATATTGACTTTAACTTTCAATTCCATGAATTTCAATCCTTGCCTTGTCAACCATTTCTACTGCAACAAATGAAAAGTTGCACTTTGAGGCAGAAATTTGATTACGGTTATTATTTCACGTCCAGTAATTCCTCGTTCAATATTCGGATGTCCGAACGAGCGCCGTCGGCGCGTTTATATTTTATTAACACGCATGACCCGAAAGCCAAACGGGTTCTCGTTACCTTCCCGGCGCCTTCGATGTCCTTTCCAATTTTACGACTCTGGCGCGAAGCCATAATCTGAGCGCAAATCGGCGAACCGACTTAATTTAATCTGTGACAGCAGCACCTAGCTCGCACTCTAACTACGTTTGCCAAGTGTCACCGCAATATACCAATCCTAACCAAACATCCGGTTTCAAACCTCGCTCGCATCAGCCGGAAATGTATAAATTAACGCGCGCCCGCAGATTAGAGGCGATAACCGTTAAAGATTTAGAGCCTCGTTGGAATTTGTGCGTTAACAAAGTAGTATTGCAAACACGTCACATTTTAATTCGAATAATGCGCATGGTTTACGACGGAACTCGACGCGTCGATAAAACGGAATCGCAAGGGAGGTTATGCCCTCCATCTCGTAGTTCTCCGGTGAGCGGTATAGTAAATAATGAAAAAAATACATTTCGAGAAATTCGCCATGACTGCAGTCGTAAAACTTCGAAAATAAATTTCCCGCCCCTTCAATTCATTTTTTAACACGTCCTACTGACGGAATTTGTGTAAATATTACAATAGGTTGCGAGCCGTTGGCCGTGTGTACATTGTTGACCGAATGCCCGCGTGTGTGATTAATTAAAACATTTTTGTTTGCGCTTTATCTCGTTAAAATGAACGCCGCACAAACGAACGGCGAACCGGTAAACTATTGATGGCGGCGCGTGCTTTGCGTGATCCTCGTCCGCGCTGATGATGTTTTTTGTTCGCGATGCGCGAGGCCTGCGTTTGGCCGGCGAGCAGATAGGTAACTGGCAATTTTCCGCTGGGAGCAAAATAATGGAAATAAAGTCTGGGCCATTGTCGACGCGACCGACAACAATGCCAATCCGGGCCGTGCGCTGCCAGAGCGCAGACATCGTCGGAAATGGATATTCGAAAAACTACGCACGCCCAACGAACGCAAGACAATACCCTGACGCTTTTATTGAAATGGATACTGGCCATGCACCAAGGCGTGCGGAAGTGAAAATCAACGCATCGAAATTGAATGGATTCGACTGGACCGCGTTTTGTTTTCGGCCGGACGGTTTGTTGGGGCTGGTCAGCAGCAGGTTTTAACGACTTCCCGTCCGGACGTAACGAGCGCGCTGGGAGAAAATCGTAAATTACGAGATGATATATATCGACACGGCCGACGCCGGGCTGGAAGATGCGGGGCTGGTCGTGAGTCGGGTCCGACTGCGAAGATAAATCGACTCAATTAATATCGACGCGGTTGTGGTCGGACTGTTTGTTTGCATTGCGCCGCGGCGGGATTACGACGGACGATACATTGTGCTCGGCGGCCAGAATTCGGATTTGAAATCAATTAAAGCGAGGCTTTGCACGACACAATGCCACCTCAAAACTATGCGTTCGCGCATCCGAAATTAAAGCCGGGAGCGACCGCAACGCGCGATGCACAACGCATAGCATAATCTGGCACAACGCGTCGAAACGTAACCTCACTTCTGCACTATCCCATTAAAGCGGGCTGGTGTGAGGTGATGATATTCGTTAATGCGAATTGCATGCGCAAGCAGCCAAAATTACACGCGTTGCGCTCGAATACAATTAGTAAACAATATCGCGCCCCTATTTATGTTCCCACTCGTTCGCCCGGAATAAATATCGGCAACTATTTCCGCCGACGTAATTCACCGGTCCGGATATCTCGTGTGTGAACGCACCATCAGTTTTGATGCGATAACATAACGATTAGAGCATGCGAAATACTCGCTCGGGTTCGCTTGCCCTCACCTGAGCGCAGGGGGCGTAGGCGCGTATGATAATTTGCATCGTTTATTGCGTCATTAACCGGTTGCAAACATCCATTAGATAGCGGGGGCGCTGCTCTTCTAGGTCCCCGAATCTAGGTTATGTGGATTCGTATCGTGGCGTAAAATTGCATGCATTAAACGTGCGGCGGGGCGTCTGACTGTGCGCTTGGCCAGACAATGGTGGTAAATTACTCTTTCGGGCTGGGCGGATGGATGGAAGGAAGGTTCCCCGGTTGTAAGGCGTGCCGCCGCCTCCGACGCTGGCATCCTCTGCGCTGCAGCGGAACGCGCGCGCGCGCGCGTGGAAAATGAATGTACACTGTAAATTGTCTGCGATTTCCCGCCGGCGGACGCGACAGAATTTATCAGCGAAATCGAGTTTCATTTTCAGCGTGCACAATGCAGGTTCGCGAAACTTTAACCGAGGTTTATTACGTGTCCGCGGAGTCATTTAAATCTCATCTTTGAGCTTAAATTCCCATTCATTTTATTGCTAGGTATTTCTCGTGCATTTAGGCCGAGTGGTGAATTCATGAAATTTTAATAATTGGTTTTGATTTGATGTAAATGATTACATGCCCCCGAACAAGAATTCCTTGATTAAAGTCGTATCCCCTGATTTCTATACAAAATCTTCATCTCAAGATTCATAATTTTCGGTGGTATATTTTTACAACCGGACTTGCATAGCGACCTGTAGCGTTTCAGAAAATTGTTGGGTGGAGAAGCAAGAAAAGATTATCAATCCCGGATTATGTTCTATATTATCTGGCCGAGTCGAATATCAACCAATTCGTAACCGACAATGAGTAATTATTTGGTTGAGTAATAAGTGATGAAAACGCTCCTTTTTGCTTCCTCCCTCATTGTCCATGGTTTGTGTTTTTCTACAATAACTGGAGATGAGAGAAACCAGTGAAGCAAATTGTTATATTGGAAGTTCACAGTTTTCACAATTCCAGAATGGAGATGAGAAATTTCAAGAACCAAATGTTGAATTGTGTTGGATAGAATAATAAGTAATGAGCTGGTCTAGATTCGAAGAAGTTGAGGAGCTAATTTTGGAGGTCCTCCTCATTGTTGAACGTTAGAAATGTTAACAAGTAAAGAGGAATGTTCATTATTTATTACACAACTCAATATATATATATATATATATATATAACATTGATTCAAATGTTATTAATTCCGCTCCTTGGGCTAATCAAGAAAATTTTTTGTGAAACACTCTCGAGATTTTCCTTTCGTCACTTCATGTCCCTGAATCAGAATTCCTTGGTCAGTCTACATCTGAGGATGATTTTCTTAAATTTGGTACATAGGTCAGTCCTCCAAAATCAAATAATCATTTCCTTATTATTCCCAAACAACTAGAAATGACGAACTATAACCACCTATAATCACCTGGTCGGCTTCTGCAAAAAAGTCATATTACTCTCGTAAAAGCATTTTATCCTATGAAATCAAAACATTTAAGAGACTGACTAAAATTTTCTGCATTCCGCCCTAAGGCAAATTAGGAAAATTGTATGCGAAACGATCCCCGGATTTTCAGTTCGTCATTTTGTGCCGAGGGTCTTAGTGTTATATATACTCGATAGAATTTAATTAGCATCCTATTTAAAATTCAATTTACCGTTCGCGCTGGCAGCAACTGATGAACTTTGCGGATGATTAACTGAACACGGTGGAAATTAATGCAGCGCGCAATAATGCGCACTTTAACTTGCGCGCGTTAATGCACACATTAAGTGCAACATTTTATCTCGACGAGCGCACGAGCTGCGAGAGACGTGGTTTTTCCGCGATGGCGCCGACGTCGATGCCATTATGATTCAGTGCGGGCGCGCTCGGCACCCATTACTGCTATTAGCAATTAGCATGTACGACGGCGCCGATGACGAGAAGGCGCCGCGCGATTTTCCGGGTGTAATTAATGAAAGCGACGAGTGACTGACGCGCGCATCACGTCGACGTCAACGGAGCGGGGGCGATATGTTATTTGAGCCATCGCCACATCAATCTGATCACGTAAAAGTTATTTTTTTTTTGCGAAACCCGCGCGGCTCTTTGGGAGCAATTAGAGATCCTCGAAGTCGGCGTGGCAATCGGATGTCCTTGTAGTGACAGCGAGCGGGCAAAGGGAAATCGGCGAAACGAGAAAATTGGAAAACAGGAAGAGAAATGACCGAGGGAGCGTGGACCTGAAGGCTGAAGGCGCTTTGAGTTCAGGAACGCCGAAAACGCTGGACGAATCGCGTCAAAGATCGGCGCGCTCAAATCTCGCTCGAGGCTCGCTTGAAATTCTCAAGACAAATGAAACGTAACTGTCGCTCGGGCGTCCGGTTCGTCTTTACTTTCCTCCTCGTCCTCGTCCTCGTCCTCGTCCGCTGCGCTTTAGGGTGCTCGGCGGCGCAAGAATTTTTCATCGCCCGGGGAAGCGATTTGAAAAACCACTCGGCCGACCGGCGGATAATCGCGATAATACTATCGCGACGTCGCCTTATTAAAACTAATGCCGCATTAGGGGATGCACTCGAGCGTTAAAAAGTTCTTTTCGTTTCGCGTGGATAATGGCGAATGCATGAAAGGGCGCGCGCTCGTCCAGCGTGAAAATCGCTCGCGACGCGCCGGATTTAAAATTATAAATCACGGAATATTGCAAGGGAGGCGGCGGCACCAGGCGCGAATCGGAAGGGGCGCACGCGGAGGCACGATCGGCGATATTGCTAAAGTTTCATTAATCGCTTCCGATATTATTTTCAAAAGGCGCGACGCGTTGCAAAGGCGCACCGGCATTCATTGACCGATCCCGGTTCTCGGCGGGGGCGCGAAACGTTTTCGCATTGAAATTGCCTTCGTGCCGTCGCGCCGATGTGCCAAAGTGCTACCTACGTACAGGCACTTCGAGGCGATTCACTTTCATGTTCGGCATTATGATCGTGGGTGCATTCAGTTTAAATTTGAAATTTTACAGAAACTAGAAACGGCAAAGTCACGCCACCATTTTGTACCCCAATGGGCAAGCGTAAATTAATTATATATCGGATCTTTAGAAATTCATGTCACTTTGTAACAAGCTATAGAAATAACTTTAAACTAATTTTGAAATAATAGCTATTTATGTCATGCGGTCCGAAAGTAGTGTTTTACGCTTGAGTTCGAAAGTCGATGATAGAGAGGAATTTACGTTATTATGGTTTATTAGACGGTATTAGGTCGATTTGGTCCTTTCGACCGCGGGTAATGCCCGGCGCCTTCGCCAACATCCCTCCCACGTGCGGCGCACAAAAAAAGCACTAGTTGGTCGGAACGACCGAATTTTATGCCAGCCCCTCAGTTATTGATAACAACTCTTAAATTATTAATAAAAAAAATATGTTCTTTTGCTAAAAACAAAATAGAATAACAAATTAAAAGTTACCTAGAGATTCTAGTTTATAAACGATTCAACCATGGCGCGAATAGTCACGTGTTAATGGGCCCAAAGCCTTAGTATGAAACGTTCTAATAACCTAATTAATAATATGCTTGGAAATGTCCTATCGGCGCGACCGGTTCGGTTAGACAATGGTTTAACAAGATCATTCGATTGCGAATTGCTTTGAACGTGCTTCGTTTCGTAACTATCGCAACATTGTAAATTGTCAGTGGCAAACGCCGCTCGCGAGTTATGAGTATTTTCGCAACGTCATCGCGCCCACGCAATTACGCCGCTGATTAGTCCTTTGATGTCGTCGGCTGCGCACTGGCGATTTCGATTACGACGCGACGCGCGCGATCACGCGCCGCATGCGATTACCTGTTGTTATCGCGCTTGTGATTATTAAAACTATCGCCGGTTCGCCGACATTTTACTGTTTATTGACGCCGCGCGGCTCGAACGCATTCGCGCAATAAATTACGATCTCCCCGGGCGAAAGTTTGAACTTTAACGATGGCGCGGCATGGCGTCGACTTCGCGAATAATTATTCTTTATGCGAAGAAAAAACCGACAATGCCCTTTGCTCTATTCACGTTCGCGGTAAATATGGTGCTCGCGGCACATAGTTCTGCTTCACGTATAACCGTCTTTCTCCGTGCCAATTCTTTCGGCTTTTCATCGAGGTGGTTGGAAGCGGTCGCTCGGCTGTCCTCTCTTCCGTGCCGTGCCTCGGCGAACTTATTTTTATGCGCGGTATAAAAAAAGTAATGTGTGAACTTTATGTCCGCCCCCGACATGCTCGCGCACGTGATATTTCCGAATATGGTGGAGGCGCCGAACGCGGATGTGACGCTGGTGCTACCGATCCGGGGCTCGAGACGTTCAAATTATTGTGAATATTTGAATTCGCGGCGCATTCAAGTTTGCATAACGTAATCGGCTTTCTTGGCGCAAGGAGGATTTAATCGCAGTGCAAATTTATATCGATATAGGACTAGACAAAACTGAAACTAAAATAGTTCGTCAGCCGCGCGTTTCCTGGATAGTGCTCATACATTTTGCAGCAAGCGTTTGTGCGCCGCAATATCGCAACATTCGAATTACGGCGCTCGCAGAACATAAAATAATGATATGATCCGCGATGATCCTCATCACATGCTTCCCATGTCATTTTCCGTCCGCCGGCTCAGCGTCTTCAGTTTAGACAGCATTTAGACAGAGTCGAGTCAGTACTTACCAAGTTTATCCAGCCTTTCGCTAAGCCTTTCATCCCAGCCACCGCCATCTATCCATCACTTGGCGCGCCTCCCCGCGCAGGATCCCACCTCGACGCTCGAGTCAGGATCGCGCCGTGCGACGTCGCATGCAAATGCGTCGAACGTCTTAGACGGGGTTCGAGCCCTTTGCGAAACGCAGAAGGACGAACTCGGCGTCGCGACACATCCGCCTCATTTCGCCCTCGTCCTGATTTATGATGGCGACGTGATGCGCGCGAGCCCGCCTGCAGCGCCACGTTTTGTTAAGACGTCATCGGCATCCGGCCTCGGTCGCCATTTCGCCGCTAAATCCAACGCGATGCGACACGGCATTGGCGCCCACTCATCATCGTCGCATATTTCACTCGATGCGAATTTATTATCGTGTTACGTTCGGTTCGCTCTGTTATTTCCATCGAATGGCGTTGCATAATGCGAGCGCAACCGACACACGAAGTCACCGAATGCTCTTAATGCAATGGGCATTTTTTGAAGGTTTGTGATTTACGGAAAATCTATAACTAAATTAGAATTGGATGGCCAATATCAAATGTGATTGGCCCAATTGTTAGTGACTGCTTATTCTTATCAAATAGCGTTGCATAATGCAAACACAGTGATGGCCTTTTGGCTCCCTTGGATAAAAATAATAATATATACTTTTTATGGCCTTCACACCCAGGAAACCCCGGATCGAAACCTAACGATGCATACCGGTCTCTAACTCGCTCGCTCATGAAACGGTTCGCGGAACTGATAGAAACAAGTAAGCAACATAAAAGTCCATAACCTAAAAATACACGTGTCTGTGCACTGTGCACTGAGTGAGGAACGGTATCTTTGGTGCCTACGGTGGGCACACCGTTCCAGGTGATGCAAACAACTAGTGCACCCTGAAGTAAGCGTAGCGGCTGCCACGCAAACGATGCGCCACTGATCGAAGCGACACCAAACCTTTTGTTGGTTAGTTTGTTTTCCCATCATTGAGCTCTGGACAGCTGGCTTGGAATAATCCATTCGCTATTACTGATCTATAACCTTAAAAAATTGGGAAAACCCTGGCAATAAGAAGCCATCGAATTTTTTAATGTTACAAGCCTATTATAAAAATTTGTGAATAGCGGAAAAACTACAGTTCAATTAGGATTAGATAGCTAGGATCACCGAAATGTAGAAATGCAATAAGAACCCACCAAACGCTTTAATATTAAAAATTCGAGTAAAAAGTAATGAGCAAAGATGTTGACGAATCAATTTTGGATGTCATTGACAAATGAAGACGGCAAGGTCGTAGAGGAGAAAATGAGCTTTCGAATTGTAGAAAAATTAAAAATGAGGACGGGCTGAGGAAGGTTAGTGATTTACGGAAAAACTGCGACAAAATTGGGGTTGGATACAGTATATGAAGTCACTGAATGGCTTTAATACTACATATTATAAAGATTTGTGATTTACGAAAAATCTGTAGCTAAATTAAGATTGGATAACTTGAATCAATACTGATTAGCGTTAGTGTTATTCCCATTAAATGGGAATCGCAGAAACGCTAGAAATAAGAAGTCACGGAATGCTTTTAATGTTATATATTTATAATCTGTATTATACATATAAACAACGTATTTAGTTAAATTTATTATAGTTTTTACATGTTGAAGCATTTCATTTTCCCCATTGTGTTTAGTTACTTTATCATTATAGATTTATGTAATTTAATATGTCAGATTGTTACGTGCCTTCTATGAGCCTAGCATCTAGTTATCACAAGTAGATTTCCTTCGATGATGTAAACTGAAAACGCATTCCTACATAATTCCTTGAAAATATAACAGTGTCAACACGTTTACATTTATAGGAGTCCATCGAGAGATCACACACATCTTACAATTAGCTTAAATGTATTCGCTTACGTTTAGGTCTGATAGAAGATCTATAGATTCGAATCACAGCGTTTGAAAAAATATAAAATTCTAGTTTCCTCTATGTGATTATGGCACCGTTTTCGGGAACACCCTGTATGTACACATGTAGTGGTAAACACGTATTTTAGTGACTTGCTTTGCTTGATATCTTGAGCTTTATACACACTTCCAATGATTGGGCATTTCAAATCTAATCGTCAAGGATATGTTGATTTCTTACTCGGTACGCGTTAATTGCAAGTATTTGTTCGAGCATTAATTTAGTAAACACCCTGTGGTAAGTCCGGTGAGTGCGACCCGCGAGACGCACTCGTCTACAGCTATACGTCGAAGGTTTGGGTTTTGTTCGCGTTCGCCCGCTTCTT
This sequence comes from Ecitodaemon sp. MM-2014, assembly GCA_030557295.1. Taxonomy (NCBI): domain Eukaryota; kingdom Metazoa; phylum Arthropoda; class Insecta; order Coleoptera; family Staphylinidae; genus Ecitodaemon; species Ecitodaemon sp. MM-2014. The sequence continues at coordinate 70,228 of JARRAA010030468.1, forward strand.
GTTCGTGCTGACGGGTCACCTGTGCGGGCGCCATTTCGGATTGCGATAGCGACACAGGAGCACCTTCTTGAAGGCTTGCCGGAACACCTTGTTGAATATGGTGTAGAAGATGGGGTTGACCAGCGAACTGGCGTAGCCCAGCCACGTGACGAACTGAAAGACCCACGAGTCGATGTGGCGCTCGCACTCCCCGCACACGATCGGCAGCAGGTTGAGCACGAAGAAGGGCGCCCAGAGTATTACGAACGTGAAGAAGACGACGCCCAGCACCTTGGTGGCCTTCTGCTCCAGTCTGATGATGCGGCCGTGACGCGAGGAGTTTCGCGATATCACGCTCGAATTGCGACTATGATGGCTTCGGATCGTCGCCGCGCGGGTGTGACTACCGTGGCTGTTGTATCCGCCGTAGCGCTGCATCAGGCACGGCGACGAGGGGTTCTTCTCCCTGGCGTTCATCCCGCCGTGGCCGTTCTGCCGCAGCGTCGCGGAACGACGCAGGAGCAGCGGCGTCCTCGGACTGTTGGAATTGCTCGCCGAACTGCAGTTGGCGATCGCCGACGTGCGAGCGCCGCCGAAACTGGAACCGCGTCGGCGGGTGCTCTCCCAGGTGACCACGATGTTGGTCGGCGACGTGTCGCTGGCGCGCGAGCGTCGCGGCGACGAGGTCATCAGGACTCGTTCGTCTTCGTCGCCGTCGTCTTCCGAGGTGTTTATCTGGCTGTTGTTTTCGCTCGAGATAATCTTCACCTCGGTGGGCTTGGGCGTGGGAGATTTGTCGTTTCGCTTGAAACCGAAGTAGGGACACGTGCACGGCGGCGGCAGCGGCAGCGACGACTCCGAGTCCTCCGTCGATCCGTGAAAACTCGAACCGCGACGACATTTCCAGCGCGCGCTCTGCGACTCTTCGCGGGGATCGCGCGAATCGCCCTCGTGAAAGGTGGAAGCGCGTCGCCGCTTATTCCACGGGGAGGCCGTCTCGGGCACCAGGAGCGAGTCGTGCGTCTCCCTTTCTGCGGATCTAAACAGAAAAACAATTCCGATGGAAATTTATGCAGATGTATTGCGCGCGCGTGGGGTGGCGCGTCGATGATGTGCACCGCTGACCTCGGGCGCTATTTTTAATTAGGAAACTTTATATTGGCATTCGCTCGCCGACTGCGCTTTTGTTGTTTCGCCGCCTTTTTTTCGTCGCTTTGTCCGCGGCCGACGCACGAATATTGGCGTGTCGTTGCGTGGCAAACTTGCGCGAATTCGATGCTTGTTATAATGGGTGCGAAGCGTTTGCGCAGCGCGCCGCGGATTAATAAAAGGCTAAAAATCTAATAAACTCGCGCAATAAGCACGCGCCGCACGATTTCATCTCGTGCCTGTTTTCCGCCGATAGCGAATGCAGCGTGCGCACGATGGGGCCATAAATATTCCAAACGAAAAAAAAGAGCTTGTAAAAGCTTCGTGTTACCGCTTGCGTTGTCCGCGCGTAGGTCCTAAATAATGCATAAACGCCAAATTGTTTTTGTCCTTTTGGGAAATTTGGCTCCAGTCAAAGCGTTGGAATTTCGAGTGTCTGGGCTGTTGTTCGAAAGTTGTATCTTCAGGCGTACATGTGTCGCAAAACTATCGAACAAGACGAACTTTAATGGACTTTTAAACCACCCAACCGGCGCGGGAACATCGACGGCGCCGCTCCGAAATTCGCCGCACGCTTCGAATCGATTTTTTTCCAGCTGGAGCCGTCAGTCACTTTGCCCCTAATGTCAAACAGTAAATTTGCATCTATTACGGCGCGTCGCCTGCGTAGGAACCCGGAATATGTCATGTGACGGCTCAAAAAACTGCTGTGCTTGGTTGCCGCCGCCGCTGCTAGAAAAACGTTGCTTTTTATTATAGCAGGATGTTTTTCCCGGAGCAGAAATTGCAAATGTAACGAGCTCCTCGGCGAGGATCTTTAAAGGAAAGAAATTACTTTCTTAATAATAATCTCGGCGCTTATCAAGTTGCTTTCCAAATGCGTTCACCCGCCAGCAGCTTCGCTCCTAACGAGTTGAACTCCGCCACTCGTATTGCGAACCACTCGCGCGCCACTTTGCGGGATGCTGGATTTTAATAAATTCTTAATTGCGCACCGTTTACCAAGTTTCGGCCGAAACTTTCCTAGCGCTATACTGAAACATCTTGCGAGCAAATTTTACAAGTAGTTTTATCTCATCGTCCGAAATCATCCGCCGAGTACACCTAAATTCGATTTCGCATAATTGTTATTCAAGGTTGGTCGCGAATCGCGTTTGTGAATTTTTGCACGCTTACTTGTTGCTGTTTTGGACACGTTCCCGTTCTTCTCGGCACGCGTCGTCGGTCCTCCTTCCGCGCGGGCTACGCACGCACTTGCCGACTGCCGCCGCTCCGGGTCGCCCCTGCCGGCTTTGCGCGGTCGCCGCCTCCAGGCCGCGCGAGAGCTTGAGCATTTCGGCGCCGAACTGGCCGAGCGCCGACATCGTGCACGGCGCGTCCGTCTCCTGTATCCACAGTTCGTGCGTGTCGATGGTGGTCAGTTCCGTGTCGGTGGAAGCGGCCGAGTGGCCGCCCACGCCGCCGCCCCCGCCGTGATGATGATGTTGCGGCGTCGTGGGCCCTCTGGGCGCGCGGGTAACTCGGAGCAGTTTACGCCATGTGCATCTTCGATCTGCGAACAATACACGCAAATCCACTTTGAAGAAAGGCCAACTGGTCGGAAGGGCCCAGCAAAGCGAGAATTAGGAAGGATGTAATTCAAAATTTGATTCGTGCCGGTGAAGGCTTTATGGATTTAGTCGCGTTGCTCGGACGTGGGTTATTACAGTGAATTCCAATTTCCGTAAGTTTATTTCTCCGGTCGTGGGATGGCTGGTCCATTAATTTTATGTGATTAGACTTGGCGGTATTTAAAAACTCACCGAGCGCCGTCGTGGTTGGGCCACCCATCCAGCCGCTGGACCAATCTGGCGTACCTAGGTTTTGCCTCTGCTGGGCCAACAGCCGCACGGTCAGTGCGTAGGTCAGCAGCATGACGATCAGCGGAATGTAGAAGCAAATGATGGATCCGATGAATTTGTACAGCGGATCGGGAATTTGGCATTCGCCATCGATCAGCACCGAATCGTGATCCTGCAAATCAAGCAACCACGCGCACGCGCTCGAATCACCCAATCATTTGGAAATCAAACATGTCCCAATTGGCTTCTTGTTCTGCCATGCGCGCAATAATCAAATCATGTAGTCCTTACCTTGGAATACATGAGACTCAACGGAAGACTCATCGCGATGCTGAGCAGCCACACGAAGACGATCTTGAGCGTGACTCGTCGGCGAGATTTGTTGCGGCCGAATTTCATCGGATACCGCAGGGACAGATACCTGTCCACGCTGATGGTGCAGAGGTGCATGATGGACGCGGTGCAGAAGAGCACGTCCAGGCAGATCCACGCCAGGCAGTAGACGGATGGGAGCGGAAAGTGTCCTAGAAGAAAAATTCGCTTTGCACTTAAATGCCGCGCATGCTCGCATAACAAATTGGGCTCGTTTACAGGCGGACCACGTCTCGCATAATAAATCTACTTATGCGGGAGCATATTGGAAGCACGTTTGAGAGGCATCTCTTCACCAGACGCCAGCCGCCGCAAGCCTTTTCTGTCTTTCCCTCTCTCCCTCTCTCTCTGGGACGGCAGAAATTGTAATTTTTGCTGTGCGCCTAAGCGATTAAGAAATTCGCTCTTTAATATTCGTCTTTATTGTACTCCCCGCATTGTTTTGAAATTAAAATTCCTATTTGTTTCGCCAAACAGCTGGCCGCTAAGCGCGCCGCTGCAGAGATTAATTTCGCTTCGTCCGAAGCAACTTGGCGGGGCGCAGATGTCGCCGTTCCCAAAATTTCGAATTACTCCGCCGGCCTAAACAAGCTCGACTTTGGGCGAGACAATAGAAACTTCGGAAATATTTTATTTGCGATAATATCGAGCGCGATAGTAGCGGAGACTGCTCGGAGTGATTCACGACTGTGATTTGGTTCGAAATGCTAGACAATCGGATTATAATTTTCGCGGCACTTCCAGTCACGATGCTCGCTCCAGTTGGTTGTTTAGACGTCGAAATAATTGGCGTCGACTGGGAATGAGCCCTCTTGCTCGAGGAGTCTGCTAAAGTGCTCCCTAACGAGCGGCATTCTCTAACTGTAGTAACGCTGCAACACTAGAACATTAGATATTTAGGAAATTCCCTACTAACTCTGTTAAGAACATTTTGGCATACAGCGTGTTCTCCTGCGATCCTCCAATTACAAACATTTTTCAATGCGTTTGCGTGAAAATGTACATTTACATGTGAACGACTTGATTATTCTCTACGCAATTATTCCCTAGCAAATTTGCTCTATTTTTGGTGCAAAACTAATATCTACTCGGCTCGACTAATTTGCATCCCCTAAAACCATCCGCGCTTGTTGTGTTTGGCGCCGCGTTGCCATGTCTCGCGCGCTTGTTACTGCACAATGTCGGAGATCGCTCCGAATGGTTTGAATAGTTGTTCGCTGAGCTGGCATCGTTACTATTCCAATTTGGGGATGGCGGAGCGTGCCCCTTGGGCGGATTACGCGGATCGCCAACGCGCGTGCTGCCAGCGGCGGTCTACGCTCGACGCGTGGTAAAACGTTTAATTGGACCTGCACTTCAACCCAGCCCGTTGCCTCTTATGTGAAGGAAGTCCGGCGGATTGTATTATTCAATTGCAATTACACCTGCCGCGAGTAGTTTTATTACGAAAATATCATTACCATTAGCATTTCCCCGCGCATTAGGAGATTTGCATTCGGGCGAGTTGACCCCTAGAGTTCGGCACTTGCGATGGGGCGACGATGGTAAAATGATGTTTGCGTTGCGCTCGAGCAAACTGTTGCGCGAAAGCACTAGGAAAATTGAGGAAATCCAAGCGAGCTACGACTTCTTTCTAGTTTTATTTGGCTGCGTTGTGAATTTACCGGCGTCGCATTGTGCACACCGATTTTGCAATTTATGGCGAGATTCGCTTTGACAACACCCTTTTATTCGGAGTAACGTGTGCTCGAATTTTGAAATGTCAAAGTTGAGCGCGTTAGAAAAGTTTCGCATTATTGAAGATCGACACACACGGGGCAAACGACGTTTATTTAAATAACGTTTCCAAGTATTTGCGCTCCTCGCGACATTGCTGAAGTGACGCTGGAAGTATTTTGAAACCCTGGAAATAAATCTAATAAACGTTCAACGTTTAAGAGCGCGCCGAAACGAAATTGTTATCGAACGTGAAAGATCACATTGGGCCGAACACATTCGGCCTATTATCTCTTCGATCGACGGGCACAAGCTTGAAGCGCCGGCCGGAGCGACGCTAATTAAGAGCCAATTTATTTGCAAATTGGATGCGAGTCCGAGCGAGAGCCATCCGCGATAGAGGGAGGGCCCTAATGCGTTTTCATAAATCGCTCATTGATTAGTCGACAAAATAACTCGCGAAAATCCGCCCTATAATCAAACGCGAAACCGGGCGAGGAGAAACTCGCGGAATGAAGCGAAGCGATTTCGAGAATAAAAGAAAATATTTGCTTTCTTAATCATCGCTTAATAAATTCAGATCTTCTTGCGACGCATCCGAGAAGCGAATAATATCGCTGTAAAGAATCTCAAATTGGCAGCTGAACTTTTAGTCTAAAAAATATCCTTTGCGGACCTTGAACTTTCCAGGTAAGCGTTTCGGGGCTTTCGGGAATATGATCATTCGTACCGTCGGCTTTATTATTTATTTCTCGGCGTTTTATTTTCTGTGCGATTGAGCGCACGACGAGAGATGTCGCGGCCGTCTCCGCTCGCCTTAATGTCAGCCGAGATTAATTACGCCCTCGTGTTTTTGTTGTCTTTGCTCTCGCGCTCTTCGTTTTTGCGCACGTGCTCCGCCCGAATGGAAGTGGAAATAGATTCGGGGCGAAACGCTGTTGTTGCAGTAAACATTTACTCTCCGCGAAGTTTCGAGGACACGTTGCATCGTCCCTTTGATATCACAACACAAACAATGCGCGATTCCACAATCGCGTTTTCGGCGTTTTTATTCGCCCAAAATGCGCAAGAATGTCGCAATAAACTGTTCCGAATAGTTTTCAAATTGAACGCCCGCGGTGAAATTTGCAAGGCGCGCAGCGAAAGTTTATAATTGCTCGGCGCCAAATTCTTCATTAAGAATTAACACGTGTTTCAGTTTCGCGCCTGCTGTTTAACTTTGTTTTCTTCTACCTGGTTTCACTCAAAGCGGACGAAATTATTCGCTTGCAATTAGAAATGGAAATATTAATGCTGGAGATTGAAACATAAATACCAAACTTAAACAAGTTTAGCGCAATTATTCGCGAAGATTCTCACGTTTATTTTTCGGCCCTCTGCAAATGTTTAAGTGCAAATCAAAGTCGATAAATCAACAAAGTGTTTGCGCCATTAAAACGTTGACTTTTCTATTTACATCTTGTTATGTTTTTTTGTTGTATCTTGTTACGCGCCGTAACGATCCGCTTCGGATCTTTGTGCCGATTTAGATTTTTTTCGTACCTATAAAAACATATTTGATATATCTGTGTATAGATTGTGGAGAGGATAGATTGGGCGCACGATGTTCGAACGCACGTCGGCGTTTCTTGTTTGATTTGGCCCGTGTTTGCTTGTCGAAATAAAAATATCCGTTCGATCGTAAACACGCAATTATGCCGACGCGTGTGTGCATGTGCACTCGGCGCGAAACTGGAAAGAAGCGTCCGCAAACACCTCAATCGAATTTCCACGAATTCGTATCGTCGCGCAGATTGAAACAGAAAAACTCTCGGTGGAAAAGAAAGTATGAATAATCTAGCGGGGCTGGGACTTTAGAGTGAATTGAATGCGACCGACAATGAGTCAATGTTTCGGAGAAACCCGCTCGATCGTGCCCGCACCTAAGCCCCCCCCCCCCCCAAGATAATCAATAATTAATGCAACCATTCGGGGATTTACAACGTGTGCCAGAGGCCATAGCCTAAGAGCTTTGCGCTATCCGCGACCGGAATATTGGTCGACGAAACGTACGTTTTCGCTGTGAAAATGATTTCGACATTAAAGTGCAAAAAATCGCGCCTGGGAGTTAACTTGGAACTGCTGGAAAGCTGCTTTTTTGCTTCCTATGATTAAATCTATCGTTGGACGTTAGACGCGACTTTAATCCACTTTACAACGCATTAGAGGCGAGATGAAAGCGGCGCATAGAAATCGAAAGCCTGCCTAGGAGCGAGCGCGCGTCAAAGGACCGAAAACACGCGGGGGAAAATAACGATTTTTTTCCTTCTTTTCTTCAAAGATCCTCGTGGCCACCAACATCGCTAAAGACGCGTCTTATCTTCTCTTATCTTTAGGCATTTCGCTGATATTCTCTGGGGGGTTTGTTGGCATTGGCATCCGATGGTTTTCGTTGCTTTTGGAAATGTTGTCGAAGTTCGGCGGGCGTTCCCCATTGAACTCTGCGGGCGACGAAAAGCATCTGATTGGAATTTGCAACCGCCTGAAACCAGCAGTCAAAGGTGTTGTTTCCTAAATGAATTTATAAATCAATATCGATTTAGTCGAGTTAGATTGCCTGGAGCATCTTCGACGTTGGCGCTTCGAATGCTGCCTGCCTTGTGCTTTCGATATTTCCGAATTTAAACTTCCTGCGGAGATTAACTTTGACCACATCCTAACTTGTCGAACATAAGTTACTATATCATTAACATTGTCATGTTTAGGGTTGTTTTTTAATAACAACAAGCGGAATGTTTCATTATATCTCATTGTCAGGCAGAACAAATCTGAGTTGCTCGGAGTTATCGCGTTAGTAATTTAGAAAAGTGGCACTCCACCAGACGCGTCGAGTAGCGATGCTCGAAAAGAAAACTGAACGCGCGGAACGAAATGAAGCATATTGGATTGTCTATTTTGCTGCCACTTCTTTCCACGTTTTCCTCGATTCCCTAGTTTGTCAACAAGCGAACTCTTGACTCTCCTCCCCCGACTCGGCTACTGTCCAACTGTAATAAACTCGTATATATTTTTTACGCCTTTCACTCCAATTAGGCCACTCCGAAAGTGACGCAAATACACGAAAACACAATAAAAATAGTTATGCCTCGCACCACGGAAACAATCCGGAAATCCGACCGGGGCAGACATAAATAACGTACGCAGCAATAAGCAAATTGAAACTTAGCGAGTGATGCTCGAGGAAAATGCAAATTGGCAGAGAAATAAAGTAAACAATCTTGTCAGATTGTTGGAAAAGCTCGAGGAGAAGCCGGACAAGTCAGAAGTGCGCCGCACACGAGGCGGAACTAATAATACTCGACAGAATAAACTGCATTCTATTTTGCACGTTATTTTCCATCAGGCTTTCTAGTTTTTGCTTCAGGTTCCCATTGCGCTTGGCGTTATTTGTCTAACGTATTTTTATTGAAACTTGCAATTAATGAATGGCGCACGGGAAAATGCAAATTGAAGCGGAAGTAAAGAAAACCTTGCCAGATTGTTAGAGAAACTCGAGGAGGAGACGTCGAGCAAGTTCGAAGTGTGTCGCACACGGGGTGGAAATAATAATATTCAACAAAATACTGCATTCTATTTTGCACATTATTTTCCATTAGGCTTTTAGATTTTTAGATTCATATTCCAGATTAAAATTGCATTATTTGACAGTTTTTACTTGTTGCCAAATTCCCATTTCGATGTTGTTCTGTTTACAAATGAAACTTACAAATGGTGAATGATGCACGGGAAAGTGGAAATTGGAGGAGGAATAAAGAAAATAATCTTGTCAGATTGTTAGAGAAGCTCGATGAGGAGGCGCCGGGCAAGTCAGGAGTGCGCCGCACACGAGGCTGAACTAATAATACTACCAAGGAATAATCTGCATTCTATTTTGCATATTATTTTCCACTAGGCTTTTCAGATTTTGCTTCAGATTCGCTTCCCGGATTAAAATTATATTTGGCGTTATTTGACAGATTTTGTTGGTTGTCCAATTCCCATTTTCGGTATAATACTGGGTACTTTTATTGAAACTTATAATTATAATTAGATGGTCGAGGAAAATGCAAATTGGCAGAAAAATAACGAAAACAATCTTGTCAGATTGTTAGAGAACCTCGAGGACGTGGCAGTCTATTTTGCACATTATTTTCCACTAGGCTTTTCAGATTTTGCTTCAGATTCACTTCGCGGCTTAAAATTGCATTTGGCCTTATTTCGCAGATATTGCTGGTTACGAAATTCCGATTTTCGGTTTTGTACTGGGTATTTCTATTGAAACATAGAATTAGTGAAGGGTGCACGGGAAAATGCAAATTGAAGGAGTAATAAAGAAAATAATCTTGTCACATTGTTAGAGAAGCTCGAGGAAGAGGTGCCGGGCAAGTCAGAAGTGCGTCGCATACAAGGCTGAACTCCCAAGGAATAATCTGCATTCTATTTTGCACATTATTTTCCATTAGACTTTTCAGTTTTTGCCTCAGATTCACATCGCGGATTAAAATTGCATTTGGCCTTATGTGTTCAACGCATTTCTATTGAAACTTACAATTAGTGAATAATGCACGGAAAAATGCAACTAGGGGACGTAATAAAGAAAATAATCTACTCAGATTGTCAGAGACTCTCGAGGAGGAGGCGCCGGGCAAGACCGAAGTGCGCCGTATACAAGACGGAACTAATAACATTAGAAAGAATATACTGCATTCTAATTTTGAAATATTTGACAGCTTGTGCTCATTCCTAAATTGCTATGGTCGGTTTTGTACCGGACATTTTCGTTCTTGCGCGCCGTGTGCAGATTATGCGGCGCATTGTGCGATCGCGCCGTTTTTTGCATTTTTCATTTCGAAATCAAACAATAATGCCGCTCAACGTCACCGCCAGCCGAGGCGAGCGCTAATGTAAACGCAACCGCGAGGGAACCATTAAGGAAATGTGTTTCTATTTTTGTGCGCACCATGGTTTCGCCCACCTTTGCTCTGTCTCGCGTATGTCTATGCGCAACTATAGTTCGGCGCAAATTTCAGCGCTTGCTCACCGCCTTTTCTTCGAACCGATACGAATCGGCTGAAAAGTTTTCCGCGAAATTAAAGTCCCAAACGCCATTCATAAATAATCCCTCGAGTTTGTGACGAAAATGTTTCATGATGTTTGCTCACTCGAGTTTAAGATAAAATTAATTTACGACAAAAATGATCACCCACGGCGACGCCACCTTCGTACTTTGGGCTAATTAAAAACGACGCGCGAAACACTATAAATTATTCATTCCTGGTGCTCTCTAGCCTTGGGACGTGCTTTGCGTCGGCGCGCGTTAGGGGGAAAATATTTGGCACATCTCGCACTTTGCGCAAAGTAGGCACATACGGTTCTAAACAGATTGGGGTCTCTCCCACGCGCCCGCCGCCCCACGCTCGCGCTCGTAAGCCCATGTTGTCTCGAGGCCGGGAGGCGTTATGGCATGAAAACGTTGCTCTCCGGTCGGAAAAAATTCCGACGCCTTTGAAACGCACACGCGCACGTTCGCCCTCACGCACGGCGAGTGTTTTAATTTTTAAATTGCGGGGGTACACGGGCGCGCGCTTTAAAATCAAATTTACTAACAAGTTTGTTCAGCAAATGTTTGTTACCGTTGGGCAACAATTTTTGCGCGTAAAAAACGCACAGAGTTTGTTTGAACAAGTTTCACTTGTTCACTTGTTGGTCGGTGGTAAAAGAATGTTTTGTTTTTTTTATAAATGAATATAATAAAAATGTTGTCCTAAGAACTCCTATCTTCTTCTGTTCCTAAAATATTTTGCGTATGCTTCAACTTGATGATTCCATGAAACCGCGTTCTATTTTGGGACAAAAAGGGCTCGGTTAGTTTATTGAAATGTCAGGTTTTCGGTTTGCGGCGTCGGTCGCGTTTTATGTCTGCGGCGGTGGCGGGGAAAAGGCCAAAAAGGGATGAGGAGGGCGCGCGCAGCGCCAGTCGTTCGTTTCAATTTGGCTGCGCCTTTCTCAGACGCAGCATCCGCAGTTTTCGACGATGCGCGCTCGTTTTAGGCGCGACGCGGTTTGCCCGAGCTCCTACATTTTAATTAACGCATAACGCGGCTTTGATTTATTCATTTCTGCGCGGCCCTTAATCAAAAGCGGCGAAACAATTTAAATTTCGCCAATCAAAATTATTGCCCGCGCAGGTAACCGCGAGAGGTGCCGACGCGACGGTCACGAAGAGGCAAATATTGACGAGGCGAACAATAATTAGTTTCGCGCCGTATTAGAGCAAATAAGGCGTAATTTCCTATAACGACGTGCCGGGCAAAGGGTTTGACCCGCTCGAATCCAATTTGCGAACGCGGAACGAAGGGGCGGTTTGGACAAATGTCGCGCTTGCTGCCGAATCGATTTGCCTGCAAGAGCCTGTACTTTGGTGCGTTATTAGCATGCTAATGGCACTTCAAGTCGCGACTGAGAAAACACGTCTAGGGCGTAGACCCGAAATTTAATGAGCGTAAAAAATTATATTAATAACGATACGATTTTCTTTTCAAACGAAACACGTTTTTGACGTTTTATAATATATTACATTTTTTACCGGAGGCCTAACCAACTGTCGTAACCACAAACTCATTATCCTCATCGATTTTTACGTTTTGGCGCTTGTTCCACGCTTTTCTTTGCCTTTTCGTGCGTGAGCTAAACGCTCGGGGCAGCGACACAGTCGTAAAGGAGGAAAAATGTCCTCGTTTGTTTCAATTTCTCTAAAAAAATCTTTTATTTCAAAGGAGGGTCTTTCAAGGCTTGTTTAAAGTCAAAAGTTTGGATAGCAAATGGTCATTAATGAAAACATGGCACATTTGTGCATGCAAACCAAAAACATTCCTTAAAACACATAATATCTATTATCAATACGTTTTGGGGGTGATTAAAGTAATACAATCGATGAAACAAAGAGAAAAACCGAAAGGTGATTTCGTTTGATCTTTGAATTTGCATTTTTCGCAATTCAAACTACTCACAAACATTTGATTAACATTGTTACGAATTATTAAATCCGTTAGCTCCGGAATTCGGATCAGAGTTATTCTCGTTTCTGTTTGGCATTTCCATCACATTGCATTTTAACTTTTTCGACGTTTTGTTGTCGGCAGTTTCTAGAATTTTTCAGATTTAGCTATTTTTGGTAGCCAGTAAATATTCGCAATATTTTATGTAAAAACGGCGCGACCTCAATGTAAACAACTAGCAGAAGATCCTGAGTTGAATTTTAAAATTGGTGCAGACTGCAAACACTTAGCATAACTGCTTGTGAGCGGTCTCGAAAAAGTCGCATCCGACTTCCTTCAGGCGTTTTCCGTTTGTACGCCATGGGAATATTTAAAAACAACACGTTTCAAAGAGGGCGCAAACTTTTCTTAATTAGCTTCCTAATTCCATTTTATATTTTGAAGATTGCCTCTGGCAATTGGCTGAGATACAAAGAATACCTACTTTATAATATTTCATCGCTTGGTTCATGGTGTTTCTTTGGGTTTGTGATTGCGGTTACTTTTTTTTGTTCTCTGAATCACTTTTCGCCTGAGGTATCGTGTATTTTATATAACAAAGACGCGCACATAATCCATGAATCGCCCAAGTCAAGTTAAATCGAACGAAAATGTCAAATACGCTAAAAGCGTTACGACCTTAATTTTTAACAATCTACAGAAGATCGCGAGTTGAATTTTAAACTTGGCGTGGACTGGAAACAATTGGCATAACTGCTTGTAATCAGTCTTGAAAATGTCGCATCCGACTTTTTTCAGGCATTTTTCATTTCTACGTCATGGGAATAGTTAAAAACAAAACGCAAAACTCCAGAGGCGCCAGCATCGATTTGAATTGAAATATCATCTGCAGATTTAATGGGCAACCGAACACGTTTGAAAGTGGGCGCGCAAACTTTTCTTAATTAGCTTCCTAATTCCATTTTATATTTTGAAGATTGCCTTTGGCAATTGATTGTGAGATACAAATAATACCTATAACTTCTTAATATTTTTATATTTTTATATTTATTTCATCGTTTGGTACATGGTGTTCTTTGGGTTTGTGATTGCGGTTAATTTTTTTTTGTTCCTTAATCGCTCTTTTCGCCAGAAGAATCGTCTCTTTCTGACAACAAGACCACCCGCATAATTCATAAATCGCCCAAGTCGAGTTAAATCGAACGAAAATATCCGAAACGTTAAACTTGAGTTAAAACTGACATGGCATGCTTTGCTCGCCCACCGCAACGCATCAAAATGTAATGAAAAATTCACTTGCCTCTACAGATTTACGGTCTGCTTTTAACTAACGATTCCCTCGATGTAAAAATGAAATATGCCAGAAAAAATCGCATGCCATGTCTGATCTCTGCGAAATTAATTATGGATATTGAATAATACCGAAGAAAATTATAATTAAGACAACATTTTGTTTGTACCGTGCCACTCGCATCGAAAAGTATTCCTAATTGTATAGCCTGTCAGATTGCCCGTTTGGAGTAATAAAAAATTGTAAATAATGGCCCCGGACGTGACGCTCGATATTTCCTCGTCGGGCCCCGCATGTCCGGTGGAAATTGTAAACGAATACGGAATTTTGGAGTGGAAGTTGTTCCGGCCGGCGGTTCACGCATGTGCGTGCGTCTCCACGCACTTCTAACCCCTTTCAACTCTCGCACCACTTTTGTTTTGGTTCGCTGTTGTTTATGACGATACGGCCACGCAGGCCCAGCCAGCAGGCACATCAATACTGTTTGCAGTTACTCCGCTTTATTAACGCTTTCGTGAATGGATATTCCTCCTTCGAACAAACACACACGATGCAATATAACACGCAGGTTTAATATGCTATGAACGAAAACGATCCCGCAAACAGCACAAAATTATAACATTAATCTGGCAAACGCTTGGAGAGTATTTAATTATTATTAATACTTTACTCTAAGACCAAAGTATAATTATTCTAGCCTGCCATTCCGCACGGGAACCGGAAAGTTATGAGGCAGGAAAGCGGCTTTAACATTTTTAGTAAGCCGACTTGTATCCCGCCAGTTGTGTAGATCTCATAAATAAATTTACTTCCTGGCTGCGCGCAAATTTCCACTTTAATCGAAACTAGGTATAAAGCGAGCGCATAAAGAAGACGAAAAAAACGTCTGACAGCGCCCTGCACTCAACGCTCCTGTTATTTTAAAATTTTGAAGTTTTCTTTTAATACACCAGAAAGAATCGTGTGGGAAATAGAAGCGGGCTGGAATTTTAATACAGAATCTATACATTCTCAATTTCAAATTAAGATTTAACAATATCACGTTGAAACAAAATCAAATTGACAAGCAACCAAATCAAATTGAAGACAAACATATTCAATTTGAGAAACCGTTTGCAAAACTTTTATTTAGAAGAACAAACTTAACTAGACCTGTTTTATTCTCGAGGTTACCATGGAAACGGCAACGTTTACGGATACCTCCGCAAATGTTATCAGTCGGCCCTTTGCTAACGGTATCTTTAAAGCGATATTCCCTACATTAAAAAGGCAGAAGCCTAAAATTTGAGCGATGTTCTCATATTAGGATTAGGATTCGGAGATTTTAGGATTTAATTCGATTATATAGAATCGATGGATTCTATAGAAAATGCAGAACTGCAAAAGGTTAAATTTAGAAAATAATTTCAACTTGTTACGCGTCAGATCGATCGGGACCATTCACGACCGGACTAAATAATTTAGACCGCAGTTGCATAGCGTCGACAAGATCAAGATCGGGTCGCTACACGTCGGATCGATGCATCCTCGGCCATCCCTTGACGGGGTCGCGCCGCGCGTGAATAATTCAACTCTCGCTTGTTTAGCGTCGCTTCGCCGCCGCGCCGCCGGTCTAATTATCGAAATTGATTGGTTTTCACGTGCCGTGGCAGCATTAAAAGTGCATCAAGCGTCGCTCATGCAACTTTCAGGTCTAAAATGGTATTTTCTCGGTGTTTACGACTGCCCCTTTACGCGCACGATGTGTCGCCCATAAATGTTTCAAGTCGCTGGCGAAGGCGCCGGGTGTGCCTGTCGCTGGATAATTAAATTACACTGACAAGTTATCTTGCATGTTTGTGCCACGGTGGTCAAATATAGTAATTTGTCTTTACGCCAAGCACAAGGCTAAATATCTGATGCTTTTAATCTTTGTTTCGATAATGGCCGTCATTTAGTTTTCAAGTCGTTGGCGAAGGCGCCGGGTGCACCCGACGCTTCTGGTGTTGTGCATCGGTGTTGCTCAATATTTAAATTAAATATTGACAAGTTTTTTATGTGTTTCACATACATACTGGTTTTCTATTAAATCGTGTCTTTGAAATTACATCAAACACTTTAAGCAAAAAACGACGCCAAAATTGACCTAGAATGGTCAAAATTCGAACTTTAACCTTGATTTGTAGTGAATCTTAATGTATTCTACAATTCTGGCTAGCAGATTCGTCATCAGCGTACCAAAATACACATGAGTCAATTTAGAAACCAAATTTTTCATGACGGAGAGCGTTATTAAAAAGAAACATGTGGGAAAGTTTTTTCGTTCTTTTACGCTGCCGAAACAGGAAGTGGAATAAGAATGTATGCAAATTGACAACGGCGCTTTGCGTTTCCAATTTGTGCCGTCGGCGGGAGGTGTGGAGGTCGATTTTTAACGTTATCGCGTTTCAAACGCGCGCCCATTTCTCAAAAGGAACGCACACATCTGCGAAAAGGGAAAACGCTAGATGCATCATGCGCCGAGCAAATACTCGAAAGTTAACACGTACAGAAATACGTGTTTCGCACCGCGAGCAGCGACGGCAGCGAGCGCTCGCCCTCGTTAATTTAACGATACCATCGGGCGAGCATAAAATTTCTATTTTACGATTACGCTAGTGACGGTTTCGCAATCGAGCTTTTCAATGCTTTCGTGAGTCATCGCGCGACGCCACCAAGCGCGATTTCGTTGCCATCTTGCGTAAAATTCCATACGCACACGATCACGTTACGTTCCCGCTTTATGCGTTACTAGGGATGGCGCTAAAAGCCGGCGAAGCGCACGGGGCGGTTTAGCCGGCTGGGCGTAAAGCGAAAGTTCATAAAGCATTAACGCCAACTTGCTCCCGACCGCCTCGCGCGCCTCGTGCGAGGAATGTCGTATGCAGAACGGAGTGAAATAAAATGGAACAGAATATAGTGGCGAGGGATGGAAAAAGGGCCGTGACATAGGCAACTGCTGCACCTGCATTTCGAATGTTTTCAGAGCATGTGCACCATTTTCAGGCATATTAAAGTCGTGTAACGTGTTTTTAACCCGAGCAGTTTTGTTGTTTCTGGCGTTAAAACGTTTGCCGGGGCATTTTCTGTCTCCCAGTGACAGAAATCAAGCGAGTTTATTCCGAATATAAATTTTCATGCATTTGTTATTATTTATTTTCAAATAAATAAGCGGTCGCCGCAACAACGTTTATAAATGTGCGGTATAAATATGCAAATAAATAACAACCAAAAACTCGCATCAAACCATCGGGGGGGAAACATAAATATTCATTTTAAACAATGGATCGTGGAATTGCATAAAACTAAAATGACACCGCATAAAGCTGAATAAATGCGAGCGAAAATGAGCGGCGAAAAACTTTTCGAAAACGAACGCAGGCGTTCACTTTTAATGACGTGCGCTCCTTTTTTTTCGTTTCGTGCGCTTTGCGCCCCGCTTATCGGCGCTAATCTGACTCCGACCCTTTGTTCCTTAACGCGCGATGCGTGTTGCGATAGCGCGATAACGCGATCCGGCGATAGGGCTCAACTTTACGGGCGCGCCGTAAAAATTAGAAAACGCGCGGGAAATGAAACGCGTGTGATTGCTGGCGTGCGCGCAAGCTCGCTTCCGATCTAATTTATTCTTTTATGAATGAATGCCTAATGACTTTATTGTGTTATTTAATTATGTGCATTAAGCCGCGAGCGAACGCCCGCGAATCTAACCAATAATCGAAAAAAACCAAAGGCGGACTTTAATGCGATCGCGAAGTGTTGCAAATGAGTGCGAATCGGATTTCCGTGCCGATTAGCAGAAATTTACAAATTGCCACACGGCTTCGGGGCAGAAACTAAATTGGACCGGGATTGTCGAGCGTCATTTTCGAATGAGTTGCGCTTTCGGCGAAGCGCGTCGGAAAAAGTTTCGCCCGCCGCCCCCGGTTCATTATCGATTCCCATCGGCGGATCGTCGCCGCGAGTGATCGACGATCGTGCCGGTTACTGTTACGCTCTCGACGTATAATTTCACGTAAATATTCCGCGCCGGACAAACAAACGAGCGCCGCGCGCCCGAACGTTTGCGTTTGCGCAATTATGTTAATTTGGCGGCGCGGCGCGCCGAATCTTTTGATGTTTGCGTCGATATGAGAGATGCATTCGCCGAATCAAATCAACAGGTGCTCGTTGCGTGCGTTACGCAACGGCGAGATGTTCGAATTTTTCGAATTTGTCGACGCTGCGAAGTTGCCGCACGACGGCATCGGCTTTTTTTCGTCGGCACGAGGTTTACATTCTTCTTGTTATTGCTCTAACCCATTTCGGTTCGCTTGATCTCGATTTACTTACGTTGTTTACATTCGGCGTCCATTTGCTGGAACCCGTCGCAACTTCGCGGCCGAAACTTTCGAAATTCGCGACAAATTCCCGAACTCCGGTCGCGCGCGAAACTTTTCGAATTTCACCGCCGCTCGCCGATGCAAAAGCTCATCGGTTGTATCTGACTGGAAATGCGCACACGTCGGCACATCGGAACGCTTCGGAAACTTTCGAACGACCAAGAAAAACTTTTGCATTTTTGGCGCTTTTCATCATCGAACGGTGGCGCGGCCCCTCTCGAGTATGGGGCGGCGGTGCCGTCCAATTGCTGAGCTTTTCAAATACTTTCTCGAATGCTCTTCACTTTCTCCACATTGGCGCTTGCGCTCCGGTTCGCCACAGTTCTGCTTGCTCAGTCAGTCAGTCGGACGGCGGCGGGCCGTACTCGTTGAGCTTTGCGATAGTTCGAAGGTCGAGTCAGTGGCGTGGCGCAGATAAATGAAGCCTCCAAGGACGCAGCGTTTGAGGATTGTTCGGCGGTCGCGAATGTGGAGCGTTTTCGTGCTCAAGTAACCGTTTCGCCGCGGCGGCGCGGTGGCTTCACCTCGACGCTGCAGCGATGCCAAAATCGACCACGCTGCATTATAATTGTTTCGTGCGCGCTGCTTTGACGATACTGACAAAGGCAAGAACCAGTAATTATCGTATGCGTCATTTGAGCACTTTCCGCGCGGGTTTCTACGCTAGATGGCACGCCTTGTCCACACAATGAGCGGAAGTGACAAATGCGTACGGCGCGAAGCTAGATGGCGCTATTTAACGCCACCATATTTACGAAACTGGGGTATTTTCACCGCATCATAAGTAACTTATGAGCGAATCGTACATTTGAACAGATTCCGCGAAACTTTCTCCACTAGATGGCACTCCTTGTCAATATATTGGGTGGCAGTGACAAAGGTGTCCCACGCGGAGAGAGATGGCGCTATTTAACGCCACCATATTTACGAAACTAGGGGTAATTTCACCGAATAAAATATTTTCACTGCATCATCAATAAATTATGAGTGGATTGTACATTTGAACAGTTGCCACACTAGATGGCACACCTTGTCAATTTACTGGATGGAGGTGATGCCATATTTACGAAACTGGGGTAATTCCACCGAATTTAATGCTTTCGCCGCACGATAAGTAACCTACGAGTGAATTGTACATTTGCGCCGAGGTGATCAATAAATATTTAATAGCAATGCACGACGGAATGGATGCACCCGAGGGGGCGCGGGCAGCGCGCCGACGTTAAGAAAGCGTTACACCCCGGCATGGACTGGTCTCTATGTTGATATCAAAACGGCACTTTCGTGCAATATTGATCATCGCGTCGGCGACGATCGCCACATGAATGAACCGACCCAAATGACAGGTCGTCGTGACCCACGCAATATCGACGGTAGGTGAATTACAATCTTAAAATTGGAGAACATATATCAGACAACATAATTGCGTCGGCTGGTAGCGATCATTTGAATTGATGTAAAAAGCCATTTAAGTAATTGATTTTCCGAAGCGTTCAATTGAAATAGCAGAGGGTAAAATTTTATGCGCGAATTGTCGTGAAACTTGTGGAAACGCTCGAACGCTCGAGATGGCGATTCGGCGATATCGCGATGAACTCCGAGTTCGTCATAATAGTTTATTAGACCTTCGCAAGACTTTCATTTTTGGCCCGGCGCTCGCGAGCTTCCTCGCGAATTCAATCAGCGACGTCGTAAAATTTGATCGCGCGTAGTAAAATCCACCCTGTCGAGATTTTCGCAGACCATCGGCGGTATGAATTCTTCTGGCAATGAGCTCTCGTCGCGCTGTGTTGCTGGCGCACGCGGGGCGCCATCTTGCCGGCGATAAAAAAGCGCCCGATGGCCATTTCGCGATCGTTCGGGGAACGTGAGGTCGTTTCGGGCGTGTAGTGTGGCCACACTGTAAACGTCCATCCACTGACCATGAGAAACTGCATGTCGGGGACGCGACGATGGCGATCATATCAGGCGGTTACCGACCAGAAAGCGACAAAGAACCGGATGAAAGTCGTAGGAAAAAGAGAGTCGGAAAAGCGGAATGCACGCGCAATGAAAAAGCGGTGGTAAATAACGCCGATGGCAGCAAATCATCGAATATTGCTTTCGAGGAGGCAAAAACGCTCGTTTTATTTCCATCAGGAGGCGTTCAACCCGCTCGCGCGTCGGTGGAAATTAAATTTTAATGGCATTCGAGATCGTTCCCGATTATGGCTGAAATCTCTATCGCCGCCATCGCGGCGGAATTGTCAAAATATTCTTTTGTTAATTCGATGGGTGTTTGTTTTGCGCCGGAATCATCAGCTGGGCGGCGGCGTAATGAACAAAGGAAAACAACGAGCGGGCGGGATGGTGTTGACGATCGGTGTCAAACTGACAAACTGCTCAACTGGTGTGGGCGTTTAATTAATTATGCCGAAAGGCGATTCATAAAATTCAATAGCTTGTCCGTCACAGCTGGTAGTTTCGTGGACGGCACGTGGCAACACGTGTCGTGGGATTCACTTTTTTAAATTCTTCATATTTTAAAGTTCATTGTTTTTTTTGCGCAAATAACATTCCAAATGAATGCGGAAATTGTGGATTTTTATTTCCAGCGCGGCGGGTAGTTTTTGAGGTTGCGTATTTGCGCATCGGGAGCGGCACGCTTTTAATTGCCGAATTGACGATTTCGCGCAATTTCGGGGCGCAATCGCGGCGCCATTGTTCGGCCCGTCGAGTGTATAATTAGTTTTTGTCCCACGGCGTGCGTGCGTGCGTTTTAAATTTCTCCCTCGGCGCGTGCACGCGCGGGGATATTTGCGCGCCGGCACCGCCGCCGCCGCCGGGTGTGCCCACGCCCGCTCGCTTCGGTTTCCAATTTCTGATCATAACCGCCCCTTCTGCCTCTCTCGCTCTCTCTCTCTTTTGCTCGCTCGCTCTCGCTGTGCCAATATAACAAAAACCACCTGTGTCGATGTCGGCGGTATAATTGAACGCTAATGGCTTTTAATTTCGACGTTGCTCGATTGCATAACAAGCTATTACAATTTAATTTAATATTGTTGCCGATATTAATTGATTGAGCGCTTTAGCATAACGTCAGCCTGTCTTAATTACATATTGTCTTTACATGCTCCATACATGCATTGTTCCCAACGAGGATGAATGTATACGCCTTTAATTTACACTCATCCGGATGGGTGCGCTTATAAGGGCGTCAATGACAATTGTTTTTTATGTTACAACGACATAATCTGATTAATCATTCATATAACTAAAAAATATCAGGGGACTCCACAATCTTCTGCTACGACGTACTCCTACAGAAATATTTTCAATAAGGACTCATAAGACGACCAACCGCACTGTAAATTGATGCCACAGATGGCGGCTATTTGCAAACCCAATAAAATCCATGCCTATCATATTTCATCACGATTTAAATGATCACAACATAACTTTAACGAGCACACAAAATCAAAGACCCCAATAATTCTATCCACAACATCGCCAATAACCAATTATACAATAGAACAAACTTATCACCTATTCTAACTCGACACTGTCACTGTCACTGTTCAAGTTTCACCGAACCGTCAAAATCAAACACAACCGCCTAAGAATCTGTGTAATTTTTTTGACTCATTATAATTCAACGCCTGTTTTTGTATAATTAATAATGTAAGCATAATTTATTAATTCTCTAGCTGAAGGTCCCCACTGACTTGTATATTAAATATAGGTACTAACCCGTCCATTATCACTGTCCTCATTTGAGGGCGGGAAAACCAGAATTGTTCGAATGTTGAGTTACGTTTTTAAAGCATTAATAAGAGGAAATTTTGAACTCCCTTAATGGAAATCGAATCCACAACTATTCCCTTATAGAAAAATAATCGGAAGAAAACTTTAAATGTTTAAAGTTATTAACAATCATTTGTGGAAAAACCACGATTCTGCCTAAATTAATTCGGAAAGGAATGGGTTAATATTGTTAATATAAGTCATATAAATAATTAGCTATTACAACACTGATATATTGCCTACATTTGTAGTTCTGTAATTTAATCCACAGAATTATTGAAATTGGCGGACATAAATATATAAAGTTTGCCATTGTTAATCAACTGGTTGATATTTTATTCATGGCATATTGTAATTAGCGAATCATTGATTATTGTTCTAAATGCATAGTTAATAATTATAAATTTGGCAGCATTAGTTCGGTTCTATGCATTGATGTATTAATCAAGCATTGACAATGAAACAAAAGATACTCTGATTCATAATATTATATTAAAGTAGCAAATATGTAATTATATCGAAAAGAAACTTACCATTATGTCTACCTTAATATTCGCAAAGAACCATATTTATTTATATTTAGCAAGTTAAAAAGATACGCTTAAATCCACTATTTTAGAATACTACTATACTAAGTACTTTTTCAATAAATAAAAGACTCGAAATCATCAGTGTGGTTTCCTTCGCATATGTCAATTGTATTGGGTCGAGTAATAAGTCGTGGGCGTTTTATCATCCATATTTTCGCAATAAATAGAGATGAGAAGTGCACTGATACCATTTTATCATCACTATTTATTGCAGAAAAACGAAAAATATGGGCGATAAAACGCTCAACCCAATGCATTCGATGGTCAATTATTGTTGAATACATTTACCTATTTACTATCTACCGGTTGCATTTTTTATTCCTCGCAAATAGTTATGGCGTATACTCAATGTTATCCCAAATGCGCAGTTAATAACAACACGGAATCAAATTTAATGAAATAACCATCCGTCTACTTTTTGGTTTTTAGAATATCTACCGTCTTTTCGTCCATATTTGTTATTGTATCATGATTAATACAAAATGTTTACTTGCAATTGAAAACACTTTTATGTGTATACCAGAAATAATACAAAAAGAGCGTTTTGTTACATTTTGTAAAGAGGCACATATTTTTATTAAAAGCTATCCCCGATTCTGCGACCTTCTCGGGCTGGAGCGCATTGTGGGGGTATCAGTGTGGTCAGCGGTAGGGAGTGAGATAGGTCTGGATCGGGAGAAACCAATGAGTGGGCCATAGAAACAGAGTTTCTTGTATTCGCGGCTTGTGATTAGAGTTTATGTCCTTAATCGAGTAAGTTCCTTTCGTGTGAAACCAAACTTGTTTCGAAAGCTTTAATATGACCACTTCCTTTCCTCCTTGGACAACACATTTATATTTAATGTCGCTTGGAGAGCACCGAACTTTTTGGCAGCATCTGCTCCTCGCATTGCCGTATTGATCCAGCCTTTCTTTCGAAATATAGGCGAACCCATATCAATAAATATCTATGAAACCATGCCTAATATTAAATATTAATGTATGTGGGGCAAACATGTTGTCAGTATTCGAACAAGAGCTATCATTATATCTACCTCAACATTTTCGAGTATTTCTGATGATGCTAAAACAACCACACCAATTATATCCTATTATAACAGGTATCATTCTGAAATGCGTCGTTTCAAAATCAATTTTAACTTTTGCAATTGAAATAAACTAAAACCAACTCGAAAACGTCATTTGCCATTTTCGCCACCTATCATAACAATTATGCGGGAGTTAATGACGCTTGCGAATCAATCAAATTTATTGATTAATGTTGCTTTTAATCATATCAAATCAATAATAATTATCGTTAAAATAACATTTTCCTAAGCCGGATGTTTTCGCCATGCCCAAATGATTTCTTTTTTTCTGCCCGGGGTTATGATTTTCGGCTATAAAACGCTTCCTGCGTGGGAGGATGTTACGCCAGCGAGTTTTTGATTGAAAGATATAAATCAGGAAATGATCTATTTTTGGGCTACCTAATGGCTCGTTTCACCCTTTTCAAATATATTTTCCGAAACGTGACGTTTCTACATCGATTGCTGAAAGAAGGAATTTTTATCCGCGTATCTGACAGTTCCTACCAACTGGGACATTTGTCGTCACCGGTAACCGAAAAAACTCCCTCCCTTGTTCATTTTCGTCTATTATGCCGTTCCGGGTCATGAGTTATGTTGTTGCGCGTTGTGTGATTATGAAACAAATGAATTTCTGCGTTGTCGGGTAATTTGTTTGTTCGTCCTGCCAGTCGTTTGTTTATTTCCAGCGGTGGCGTCGTGTGTTACGTGACTTTCAGCGTTTCGTCCGCCTTCTGGCCGGCACCGGGGTGGACCCATCCTCCCGCGCGTCGGAAGCGCCGATAACGCAGTGTAAAGCAGGCGAGCAGAATGAGCCGAACGAACAGTCAGGCGCATTCCGACGAACGAACCGACAAGGAATGAAGGATATTCGACCGTACGCTCCTGTGTCCCGTGACATATCGCAACGCATAAATTTCGTCCCAGTGCGACGCTCCCGAACGTACTTATCGAATTAATTAACCCAGCCATGTGCGAACTTGCTGATCTGTTAATTCCCCCGCATTATCGTTGTGTTACAAATCATTTAATTCGACCTCCATACTGCTCGCACTGCTGATGAAATTGAGTTTTAAATTTGAGCATTCTCACCTCTCACCAAAGTCACAATTCCAAGCGGCATGACCAAAACGGCCACCATCAGGTCGGTGATGGCCAAAGACATTAGAAAGTAATTGGTAACGTTTTGAAGACGACGCTCCCATGTGATGGCCAAGCAGACGAGGATGTTGCCAGCCGCGGTACCCGCAACGAGGACAAGGGCCAGCAGAGCCCACCAGTTGTTGAACTCTTCGCTTACTCCATTGTGCCCAATCGTCGGGCCGAACCCGCCGAACGCACTCTCATTGCGGTACACGTTTTTATAAATCGTCACGCGCGTCAAGGGCCCGTTGTCGGTGTAGTTGGTCCCGGCGCCTCCGTCGAAAGTTGCGAAACTTAACGTCTGATTCGACGAGGTAAATATCTCGTCACTTGGTTCCGACATTGTCCGACCTTCGAGCACCAAGTCGATCACATTTTCGTCGATTTCGCACTCCAAATTAATTTCACTTAATCGCGAGCACTTTTACTTTAATTTCGAATGATTTTAATCAAAGACATTTTTTGTTTGCGTGACTCATGAATTTGGTCTTTGCGAAGTGAGTTTGAAAGTTTCGCGAAGTTTTTTAAGCGAATTATGTGCGCGCGACGCGATCGCGGAATTGCGAGCGGATTACGCTAGCGACGGGGAGCTATCGTCGGTTCGGTTGTGTGCCGCCGACTCGCGAGCGACGCGCGAATGCCTCGGCCGTCTGCCGCCGCCGCCGCCGCCGCCGCGGGTGGGCAGAGCACGCACGCGTCGACCGACGTCGCCTTGTGCACAACCCGCATTAATCGCAGGCCATTTTTCAACTGCGAATTATTTCGAAATTAATTGCGCTCTGTTTTTCTAATGAATTTCCTTTTTAGCCGAATTTATTTTCAAGTTTCCCCCTTAGTTGCTTTCAAGCAGACCTCGGACCGCTTCCTTCTTATTGTCCCTTTGTGACCTTTTAACTTGACAGATTCCGAAACTTTTTCTTTTCGTTTCATTCATTTTTGCGGCAAATTTCGTCAAACAAGAGGACGTTTTTTTTAAATATCAATTATCAGCGTTATTGTGGGAAATAGATGAAGGTGCATTCACTGACAATTATCAACAAGTAATACGGATATGCAATCCAATTGGAAAACAGCAAAATTTGAAATGACGACTAGAAGCCGGATTCGGATCGGCAAAACGGCGTAATTAAATTATGGGCGATTGTCAATTAGCTCGAATTGCAGGCAATCGACGTGACGCGGCCAGCGGTAACGGTCCAAAGACGGCAATTGAATTGGCGGCAAGTTTCCACAAGTTTGCATCATTCAATTGGCCGAGCAACCATTGTTATTAAATACGCTCGTTACTCAGTCGTTGATGTCATTTTACCGATTATCATTTTCCGAATATAACTTCATGCAATACACTTTGTTCCCATGCGTTTTCGAATAAAACCATTTCCTGGTGGCTTGACATTTCGAACACTTTGTACTTTTAATAAAAGGCGATGGCAGACTAAATTATTCAGAAAACGTATTAGAGAAAATCAAATAATCGCTGATGTTGACATGCGCACTAACATATTTAAGGCAGGTTAACGCTGCAAGATTAAGATACAAGCCCTTTGTTCATCGTTTTTATTTGAACGGCAAACACGGCGAAATGAAAACGTCCTCTCGAGGAAAACGTTGAGAATGACGAAAATTTGTCGTCGCCGCTTTATCGTCATCGAGCGCTTTGGGCGCAGCGGTTTTGTGCACTTTGTTCATACATGGCATGTTGGGCATGTTCAAATTTTCTTTCTCTGGTTGTTGGAGCCTCTTTCGGGCGCGCTTTGTGAGAAGTTATTTGAGCTGATGCGATGAATTCGTTTGGCTCGGAACGCGCTCTGGAACGAGCGACATCTTAGTCTAGCTCGTCTAGCCACTCCGACGAGGACTCTCCCTCCTGGCAATAACTCCCTTTTATGTACTATACAGTAACCAGCAGCGTCCAAAACATGTCGTTCTATAAGTTAAGATATTTTGCGAGCGAGCATATTCCCGACCGACCGAAGCAATATTTCATCGGAAATGCATTGCTGGTAATCATGAAATTCGTGGAACTGAAAGAACTGAAAGTAGGTACGCAAATAACGACAAATATATTTATATCCGACGCTGATTGTCAAGTGCAAACGTCGGGAGATTGACTGGCTGCATTGAGTGGATAAAATATGTAGCTCGTCGAATAAAGAATCGGATTATGTAGCGGGTAAATAAATCATTTTTCGATCGCGTCGAGCCGGCACTGTAGTCGTCTCCAATGGCATGCGCCTGTCAACGGGCGG
This sequence comes from Ecitodaemon sp. MM-2014, assembly GCA_030557295.1. Taxonomy (NCBI): domain Eukaryota; kingdom Metazoa; phylum Arthropoda; class Insecta; order Coleoptera; family Staphylinidae; genus Ecitodaemon; species Ecitodaemon sp. MM-2014. The sequence continues at coordinate 96,824 of JARRAA010030468.1, forward strand.
ACGGGGTGCGACTCGCGTTCGCAGATGAATATAGTGATAACGCGATGAATACGTTGACAACGGGCGCGCAGCACACGCAATCAACGCGATTGATTGATTATGCATAATGACCGTATTGCCAACGTAAACACTGACGGGAAAAAAATTACGAACGGTACGTTTTGAAACCGGCAGTCGATGGCCGGCCGTTTATCCATGTGTATCTGTGGAAATCGATTTGTATTTATTTTTAATTTGCTTTAAAATAAATGGAAAACATTTAGGGGGAAGGTTGCCTAATTTTGACCACTTTTATACTATTCACTATAAAAATGTACGGACATTTGACATTTCAATAAAAATTGATATATAATAGTAAAAAAGAAATAAATTGGGTAACCATTCAATAAATTTTCAGTGAACAATGGACTTTTAAAAACGTGCCACCGCACAGTGGGGTGACAAAAAATCGGACATCGATATGAATTAATAGATTGAATATGCAAAACGATAGGAGAAAATGGGCAGATTGCAACTCGGTATAATTGTTGTCCCCCTTAAAGTTAATAATTATTTAATAATCATTTCACAAGCGGTGGCTTTATGCAAGTGAACTTCGTTTGTTACAGTTTTTTTTTGTCCCAAATTTATGAAAAGGAGACGGGGAGGTTGTAAGATTTTTGGCATTGCAATCTACGAACTTAACTTTTGGTGTAGTTATCATTTTAAAGTCATCTTAAATAATAGGTTATACAGCACTTTGCATATAAAGCATATAAAACTTGGCTCCTATATTTTTACCACAACTTTAGGAAAGGGGGTGCAGGGGGCACACAAATCTTGTGTCAATGCAATCTACGAACTCAAACCTTTTAGGCTATTTGCATTTTTAAGATAATTGAGTAAAGCAGTTTCCTAAATCTTAACAACAAACCAACTTTTTAGTTGCATGTCTGCAAGTGTGACATTTCATACAATGGTATCATTTCTTCTTTCTTGGTTTCTTCACACAATGCACACAAGTCAAGAACCGCCCGTTTCTTCCGCAGTTTCTGCTTTTCTTTAAAGTTTCATGAACTTAACAAGTTTGTGCCTAACTGCGATTTGTAAATATTCTTTCGATTTAAATTTTTTTGGATAAAAATATATCATTGGCGAAATTTTGGCAACTGTATAGTTTCCGATCTAACTTGGGCAACTTCGATATATAATGCTTTATTCTATACAAAAAACCAACCCTAGCATAATGTAAAAATTTTGTTTATTCAACAAAACACTTCAACTAAACAGCAATCTCTATTTCAAACTGAATCTCGCTCTTCACTCGACAACTCTCTCATATGACTCTCGTGCAACGACTGATTTTCATCCCTTATTCCTAAACACATGCACGCCAGCAACATCTGGCACGCACGCTTCCTCAATCGCACTCTCCTGCTAGGAACTAACTTAAAGTCGCTACACTTGTGTGTCTTAACTTAACTACACAGCCACTGATGCTGCACCCCGATATTCATCCGACCCTACAATAACTCCACCAAATTGTAATTGGAAATTACAGACAAATAAGTAAACTTTGTGATGGTATAATTAGACAGAACGTGGCAGCTACTGATTTTGCCCTAATAAAAGGCCCATAGCAAATCGCGCAAACTTTATGCACCTTTTCATATCATAGCCGTCCGAAGCAGGCAACGGTCCAAATTAGGCTACTTTCCCCCACGTGCATCATATCATATAATTTCTTAAATTATAATTGAACCCGTAACAGTGCGCGATCTTTGTAATCAAATTGTCCTTCCATCGGCGTGGGGACTTTGAAAGTCCCGAATCTTGTCGGAAGGGCTGGTACCAATTAGTCCTGCGTGTCAGGACGCTGGCTCCTTCATTCCTCGAGCCGACACGGCGCTCGCGCTCCTAAAGTAGTCGAGCACACAAAGTGCTTGACAATGCTCTGATAAAGTGATTGAAATAGTTATAACCGGGTCTCGCCGTCGCGAAAACTCTTCATCCCTTTTAATTGTCATAATTGTGCGCGCCTCTCAGCAGCTGAAAATGTTAAAATTGCTTTCAAAGTCATTTCATTTAAGTCCTATGCACACCAATACAATTGTTTCAGCAATTATCACCGAAAGCCAAGCGGAGACGTATGGCTGCGTGGGCGCGCATCTGTTTGGGGTTATCTCGAGCGACATCGCCGGCGTATGAAATTTGCAAAGCATCAACTCGGCAGTTCGATGCTTAATGCGTCTGATACCTTCTGGCAATTGAATTCACACGCAACGTTAAAACGTCTCGACGTCTCGCGTTTCGCGGCACGACGGCGGAATTAATCAATTCGAAATTAACGCGCGTCTAATCGGCGCGGTGCATTCGATTCACCTGCGCGAAGTCGAGCAGAAACGAGCATTTTACGACGTGTCCCAGGCTCCAATCGTGCGTGCCATAAACATAATTACGGCGCCAGAATTGCACCAAAGCGTAATGCGCATTTGGGCCGCACAACTTTTCAGCGCGCATCGCGGAAGTCCGACAATGAGCAGGAAGCGATGGTCGGGAAGCTTAAGCGGAGCATAAATGAAAATTAAGCCGTAAAATTGATTTTTGCGGAAAAATCATAAATCGAATGGGAGAAAAAAATTTAGAATTGAACCGGGGGGAAGCGAATGAAAGCGGCATTTATTCTATTGTTCGTCGGGCGCCATTATGCAAAGCAAGGTTAGCAGCGTCGTGGGCGAGCCGCTGCAATCAATTCCAGGAGATTGACTTCGCTTATTAGTTTTATTTGCCGACCTTCCACGTTTTTTTCCGCGCCGTTCCTCTCGGCTTTCTGCTGATGATGGACGAATTCCAACGTGGCGCATATTCGATCAATCGATACAACCAGTATCATTATATTTATGTTTGAACAGTGGTGGGACATCAAAGCCCTAACATCAAAAACTATCGTTGTTTACTCTTGTTCCTTTTGTCTTTTGGCTGACGTTGGACTAGTGTCATTATATTTTGTGGTGAGTAGTGACTTGACCATCGGCCAAAAATTATCGATATTTAGTAAGAACATCAAGGTCGATGTTTGAAGAAGTCCTCCTCATTGTTGAAAGTTGCTAATGTTAACAAAGGAGAGGAGAAACGAAAAATGTGGACGATAAAACGCTCATGACTTATCACCCACCCCTTCGTTCGCCGTGCCTACGCCCTTATTAATAATCATCTTTTTGCCGACTGGCATTGTTGACTTAATCACAATGAGAGCAATGTTTACTCGTTTCTACTGCAGGTGGCGGTCGGTACATCATTTCTTCCACTCAATGTTTACTTTGCGTGTACTTTATACGGTGAATGAATTTGTTTGGGTTACGATGCCGTTGGAATATTCAATTTCCGACTTCATTACGCAGCGGCAATTCGGCGCGCAGCGCGAAAGGCATAATAAAGGAAAATATGTTCAATTACGCGTCGGCTGGCAGGTACGCCTTATTAAAATTGGCCGAGTGCGTTCATTGAAAAGTAGGCCGCGCGAGAGCAATGACGACGACGACGATGATTGCGATTTGATTCCGAATTGCGAGCCGCAAATGAAAAATAAGTGCCGCGCCACCCGCCGGCCCCCCTCCCCCAGAGGCCTCAGTCGTCGTTCGATTCACAGCTAGGACGAAATATTTGCTTCGATGCGGATTTTTTCCAAGTCCCTTCCTTTAATTTATATGCTATTTGAAGCAGGCACCTGAAAAAATTAATCTAAGCATGTAAAACCGATAATCCAAATCTATACCTGTCGGTGTTTGTTGGTCGTGCCCTAATCGCCTGCAGATCATTCATCTCACTGGGTTTTGCTAAGAAGACACTAACGCCGCGTGAAAATTCAAATCTTCCGAATTCGAACGTACCAAACGATGGAAAATGGTGTTGGGATTCAGTTGGCAGCATTGTCCACGCAAAGTGCATTTGGCGGCCATCATGTTTTCGTTGGTTGGAAGCTGAAAAGTTACTGCCACTAACTAACTAACTAACACTTACTAACAATAAGTTCCTTGGTGGGAACTTGAATGGAATGGAATACATGTGCGACTTTTTCAGGTTAACAACATAACGTTGTGGAACTAGAAGTCGTTCTGCTGCAATAATTACTAAACATGTTCAGTAAATAATGGAAGAATATAGTGAAATGAACTGGTAAGTCATCAAATGTAACAAATATATTTTCCTATTCCTAACAAAGAACCTTGTTCCAGATGTGAAAACATTGGCAGAAGACGTCTTCTTCAACCAAGAAAGCTACAAGAAATCTTACATGAATCAGTCAGTTTCTCTCAGGCACATTAAACATTCCTTCGATTCAATGCAAACTGGATTATCCTGGCAAGAAATACTATCTGCCCCATGCAAAATCTCACAGGAATTCGGCATTCAATACAGTTGAGCAATCGAGCCATATTCACAGTTGAATTTGAATAATTTCAAAAGGAGTGAACATGAATTACTAAATGTAAGTTTCTTTTGTTTCATGACAAATGTAAGGCATTGTATGAATTTGTTTGTAATTGTAGAACTGCAAGGCTGCCGTGGCCTCCTACTTTGGAACTCTTGGTCTCTACTGGAGTAACTCTTGGCAGGCGCGTCCACGTCGCGGGGGGTGGGCACGAATTGGTGGCTGCGACCTGTCCAAGGACCCTGGGAGTTGCAAGGAGTATAAAAACGAGCAACATAAATGTCAACTGCCTGTCGACACGTGGAACACAAGCTAATGATAAATGCTCTTTGATGCTGGCCAGCGTGCAGCGGAAGATGAATCCACGAGAACGATGGCCCTCAGAGTGGTTTGTGGTATAGACAAACAAGGATAAACCCAAGATCGAGTTAGACAAAGATGGAATACAACATGTGCGACCTTTTCAGGCTAAAAACAACAACATTGTGAAACTAAAAGTCGTTCTGCTGCGATAATAGCTGAACATATTCAGTCAATAATGGAAGAATATACTGAAA
>JARRAA010030479.1:0-11205 GCA_030557295.1 Ecitodaemon sp. MM-2014
TACTTACGTCTGAGTGCGTCGGCACGGCGTAGTTGCCCTGGATGGTGTACGCCTGCCCTCCGGCGAGGATCACAGGCCCGCCGACCTGCGGCTTCGGGCGGTACGGGATGGTGGCGCCTTTCGGTGGAGACTGCAAAGTGCATCACGTGAAAACCGACCGAATGCCGACGAACCGCCAACAAATTACCTCGAGCATCACGTTGCAAATGTGATAGATGCATTGTGTGATGGCTTCACCGGTGCCGGAAATGGTGACGGCCCGCTCGGTGGAGTTCGGCAGCATGTCGGAGGCCACCTGGATAGACACGCCGGTGACTTCGCGGATCTCCTTGATCTTGGAGCCGCCTTTGCCGATAAGGGAACCGCACTGACTGGCGGGCACGATGAGGCGCAGAGTGATTGGGGGTCTGGGCACGCCGCCGCCGCTGCTCACGCTCCCGGTACCCGAGTTGATGTCCTGGAATTGGGAACACCACTAATGTGTTCCGAATTTTTAAATTATTGCCCAAAACAATTAAGGGTAGGAGCATCATTTTCACTTCCAGCTGATAATAGAAAACTTACTTCTTCAAACTTTTTGCAAATGAGGGTAAATGCTTTGAAAATGGCGTTTGTGGAGCCAGTCACTGTGACGATGCGCTCTGGACACGATCCGTCGGAAATATTGATTTTCGCCCCCGACTGAAAACCGCAATAATTAATAAATCACGTAATTAATTACTTAGAGCGCGGACTCACTTCTTCCCGGAATCGCTTTACAATTTCACCCTTCTTGCCTATAATGCTTCCGACCTCCTGGAACAATAAAAATAGTCCGTCAACAACGCATTTCTTACGGTGTTACAATAAAAACGATTGCATTGCACTGATAAGACTTTCCGCTAGAGTTATTGCGGAAAACGGCGAGCACAAAAGAGGCTTGATTAATTGTTATAAATAGATGATTGACCTGACCTGCTGCAAGCTAATGCCGAACAACGCGCAAGATGGAGAAAGACGGTGAAACCAAGCCTAATTATAACTGTTGGCATGTAATGCCAGTGCACATTGCAAAGGATTCACTGCATATGACTGCAACTTAAGTCTCACAAGTACAAAAGGTAGAAATCAATATCAATGTTCTTGCCCTTTTACAACATCAAAATTTAAACACAACTAATTCAATTTCACCACAGTACACTGAAATTGGAGTTCCAAAAATAGGCCTGAATAATTTGTGCCATCACATAAAGCACGCTTTTTCCGTTTTTAAGTGTGCTGACTAATTAGCTCACACAGGCTGCTTACAATATAAATTTCCATCTAGATGCCGTGAGTGTGAGGCATAAATAAATGTGGCTCCTCATGAGATATATTTAACTATCTGTTATATTTGTTCACTTGCATCGGATGCAAGTGTCAGATGCCAACAGACAAAATTATCTTATAAATGAGCAAATTAAGAGGAGGCACGCTGCTGCCTAGCACCTACCTTTCCTTGCATAATCAGCCGAATGGTGAGTGTGACATTTGGATCATCGCTCATCTTGTTTTCCATGTCCATCTTTGAGTTTTCGAGAAGATTAAAGCTGTCGCTTCCTTTGTTGCTGTGGTATCGGAGGAAGAAGGTCTAGATCTGTAACATAAACAAATATTTAGTAGTCATAAACATACCCAATCATACTAAAACTAATGATTCACTATGTATCACCAAGTCTGCAATGATTGCTACTAACATACAGCAACTGAACTCTGAATCATTAAGACTGGCATTTTAGTTGCAGAAAATTGCGAGGAACCGCATTTGTTCATAGGTCAATGTGCCTGGCGTCGGTTGCGATGTTGTGCGCGATTTTCAACAAAGCGTCTTGCGAGCGCTCGACGATCACGACCCTAGCCGCGGCTGCGAACGCTCGTCGCCGCGATCGGGCGCGCTTCTACGCTTCTACGCTTTACTAATCGCTCTCGATTGTTTTTTCGGGCAAACAGCAACCGCTATCGGTAGTTTACTTACGTGGGGGGTGATCCGGGAGTAAAAATAAAACAAAATAGCGCACGGACGCTACCTTAGCAATGCCGAATGTGTGCACGTGCTCGCTGCATCTGACTATGCCGTAGCCCCGCTCGCGTTCAGAGGCATCGACCAAGCGTCGCGGCATCGGCGGCCATTACGTGCGCGTGAGTTGCGCGCTGCGAACCGCGTCTACTGCGCATCGCAGGCAACCCAACATGCACCGTAGTCAACAGCTGTTTAAATTTTAATCGAGACGATCCTAACGGTTGAAACGCTTCGGGAGCCGGATTCAGTTAAATATTTGAGCTCGAGCGCAAATTTGAAACAAAGTCTTAACTGAGTGCATCATAGTGAGTGCGTGTGCGTGAACAATATACTCGGACATTATTTACACCAGTGCTCTTACGACGCATAGTTCATTTTGTTGTTGAGTTCTTATTTATTGCCTGATTCAGATAATTTTCCAGCTTGCATTACATTATTGAACTTTGTAGATCGGATGTCGAACCCGAGCACGAGAATTAGCTCTATGGCGCTCTGGAAACCGCAGAAACTTAAAACTTGTTGGTACGTATAGAGGTACATCGACAATCGATTGATGGAAGTAAGCATTCACTGCCAACATGGGATTTGTATAAACACAGTTGAGTAATTGCATGTTGCTAATTGAATCGAATCGAATTGTTAATCATGTTAGAAGTGGAATTAAATGTAACGGAGAAAATAGCATGGCATAACGGTAAGTCCGGCGCGTGTGTGTGCGAACTTCTGATAGCATTCCTCGTCGCGCACGTCCGCGAATTTCCAGCGCGTTTTCGGGGAGACAACGAGAGTTGCAAACACGACTGGCGCGGGATAATTGGCAAATCTAATTATACTCACTTGGCTGCACGACGGAGCGTCGCGTGCCGCCGGCGCGAGAGCCAAACGTTAAACAAGCAAACAAACAAGCGCGAAAAAAACTCCGAGCGAATACCAAAGCGAGCGCGAACTCGTCGATGGCGTGACAATTTGCCTTCAATTTTCGCAATTTGATTAAAGCACCCCAATTGGACGTGCGCTCCGGCGTGCGCGAAAACAGCAGTAAAGCTCACAATCGGTTAACCGTTTTAAGTATATTTCCCGCGTTAAACCCGTTTGTCCCGTGCGGGGAACGCGTTAAATGGCGGTGGATGTAAGAGCGCGGGCGAGAAACGTCCGGAAACGCGCGGGAAACCAGCGCTCATCCGATTTGTCGGCAAAAACGCTCGTGAACACGTTCATTACATGCTCGTTAAACATGCTCGGCGGCGCCGAATTGTTGCGTTGCATTCGCGGCGATAATTAGCGACGCCTAAAGTAAAAACGGCGACTGTTCGAGGCGCGCCCTGCAGATCAAACTGGCAATTCCCCCGGCGACCGGCGCGCGCCGCGAGCGAATTCAATTTAATTTTTGAAAGGACATTTCCGATGGATGTAAATCGCGGCAGGAATGGAAATTGATTGAAAACGCGGCCCCCGTCCCATCGGGTCGCCGAGCCGCGCGCACAATGCTTCATTGTCGCCCCATGCAGGACTCGCCTCGCGCTAACGCCCATCGGATAAATATAGTATTTAATGGAACTACACCTATTGAAATATCGATATCAATGATGAGTGGTTGTTAGGCGCTACCTATGTGCGCGTCGGCCGAAACGTATGCATCCCCCCCCATTGCCGCCGCCGCCGCCGCCGCCGCCGAGGCCCGCTCGCCACAGCGCACAACGGCGCGCGGGCATCGAGCGTGGGCGTTATGCAATTAAATTGAAAATTAAATCGTGGACCCTGCGCGCTCGTCCATTACTTGCTTTTGCATCCACTATGCGTTGCCGAATTTTATTCGGCCTCGAATAATTGATTAACACAACAATCCGTTTTCGGGCAATAATTATTTTGGTTTATCGGCGATTCGGGCGTCAGCGCCGCAACGAGGCGGCGCCGCGCGCAACTTTATAGCGGGCGGCGACTTCCGATATTGAAATGTTGCAAATTCGTGGGTATTTTATGAACGCAGGCAGCGCTTGCTGACATAAGCGCAGTCCCCGCTGGTAGTTGTCCTGCGGCCACGTTTGCAGATGGTATATAAGTAAGTGCCTCGCATTTTTCACTGCGGCGGCCAACTGGAACCGCTCCTGCTCGCCGGGGCAACGCGAAAACGTAAAAAAAAAACAACACCCGCATGCTGATCGTTTTTCAATATGGCACATGTGCACGTAACGCGATTTTTTCCTATTTAGGCCTGCAAAAAAACGAGCATAAACATTGCCCGCAACGAAGATATGGAAAATTGAGTAGGCATTGAATGACGATTTTAATTTCCCGGCTTTCCAACGAAAGGTGGCCATTTAAATGCGCCGTTCGATTTTACCTCGTCGATAAATCGCGCGCGTAGATATTCATTCTAATTGGATCAACTTCTTCCGCCACTCCTTCGGATTCCATTTCGTAGCCTTCATTCTCCGCGCCCCCACAATGGGAATGAGAAAATAGGAATCAAAGCGGTGCAAGACATCGAACAACATCATTCGTCCAGCTCTGCTTTTTTCTCGTTGAAGAGCTCGAGGAGCTTCTGGTAGATCTGTTATTCCCTTGTTCGCATTTTCATTCTTATTCGAGCACTCGAGCATTCGTCTCAATCTCTCGTCGATCTCGCACCCCACTGGGAAAAGCCTACAATCCTGATATAAACGCTTCCATTTCAGCCATTTCACCAGTTCACCCATTTCTGCAGATATCCGCGTTTCTACAGTCCATTACAAATTTACTAGCGATAATATCTTTATCTCTCGACAATTTGTAGCTTGCAGAAATGCGATTTAAGCCATGTTTTCCGGACCTCGTTGTCAAAATGTTTTGATCTGTATTTATGTAGAAGGTGGACATTGTAGCGTGCTATAAAGAGTCGCGTTTTTCTTTTTCGGGAACCGATTGTAGGGCATCGTCACGTCTTTACGTTTCATTCCCCTTGCTTCGGTCGGTTTTCCGAGGAGATGTTTTCAGCCTCTAATTCGACAGCAAATCGGACAACGCAAACGGTAAGCCGCGCGAAGAACCTGAGCGACAGGCACGCGCGATTTGGTCTTTTGTCGCCACGCCACGCGCACGCGTCTGGCAAAAATTGTTATTTGGATTCAATTTGCGACGGCGCGATGGCGATCTTCGGCTGAATGTCGCCTGTCCTAGACAAACATTGACCCTATCGCAGGATATCTCGGCGTGGCTTTGAAAATGCCAAGAGTAGCAAAAGGCCCGCCAGTCGATTAGATACGAGATGTCGTTCTACGTATATATTCTAGAATTTTTACAACCAAGCATCGCACGTATTCAATGACGATCATTATATTAATTTAATTTGTGTGGCCAACCGTTCGCGCACAAAGTATGGACTCGAAGTTCCGAAGAACAGCGCATCGTAAACATCGCGACGAACGAAGACGGCGTTATGAGCTTACCATTAGGAGAAACTGTGAAAACGGTAAACATGATATGCCAAACGCGGAGCGGCGAGCGCGAAACGTGAAACATAAAACACGAGACGGCATCGGCAAAGTAATTCATATTTCACGCTTGATATTCGGGGAAAATTCGCGTTCGGGTTGTTCAAACGAATAGCAACATTTTTCAACCGGCGCGTATCGCGTGCGAGGAGCAAGGATTCCTCCCTTTTGTCCCGTCCCGGCTTAGCGGGACCCTCCTATACACTGCGGGGCGCAGAACCGAAGCGAACAAAACGAGCCGAGTCCAAGGCCGCTTCTCGTTTTTCCCTCTGCTTTGGAGAGCAGATGATTAAAAATTAATTAATTAAAAATTTGTTCCTGCCTTTGCCTGTTTTGGTCGTTATCTCCGAAAGAAACGCGAAACGAAATTAATTTTTGATTTCTTTATAAATTACATTAATTAAATTCACATTTGCAATTAAATTAATTTACGCGCGAACGCGACCGATTGCGTACGATTCGCGCGAAATGTTCAAATCGTGTTTATTGCGGGATTTGATGATTGCGTGGTTAACTGCAGGTCGCGACCTTTAAATTACCTGCGGTTGCGGTTTGTTGTTTAAAGCAAAGCCCACGCAGTAAAAATAATAAATTACGAAGCCCTGTGCGCGGGACATTAGCGCCGAGGCCAGGTGCTAATTTAATCTGCGTTTGTTTCCTTACTGGGAGCATTTTTCGCGGTGCGCTTTTTTTTTTCTTAATTCAACGAAGGGGAAGATTTGGTTCTTTCTGTTAGCGCGTTTCGCCGACGTTGTGCCTTTCGCGTTTAGCGAGGTTTAAGTAAACCGTTTAGGTCATAATTGCTCCGAGAAGCCGGCTGGACGCGGCCTCCGAGCCGTTTAAGATTTTCATTTTTCAAGCCGCGTTTCGGCGCAATAAGGATGAAGGACGAGGGAGGGAAATGGCCGGCGGTGTACAAACGGAAAATAATTTTTTAATTTACGACCTTGGGGTGCACGGTATAACCGATTTAGCAAATGTTCCTTTGGTTATATTAAGTTCGCCGTTGAAGCGCGAATGATAAAGTTGCAGTTGAAAAATCTTGAGAAAACTATCGACTTAACAATTTAACGCTAAATCTTCAACGACCTTTAACATCTGAGACCGTGCTCGCCCTCTCGGCCCTGTCGCGCATGCTAAAATACCTTCCTCGCAGCTCACACCCGCCGCGATCCCCGGCATTGTTGACTGTTGACGCAATCTGCATATTAGATAACTTTCTGCGCTCGGTCTCGCGCCGCGCGCCGAGTTTCACTTTCCCCGATTGTCCCCGTTTGTCCCGCGCGAAAGGGAAGATTGACTACCAATCTTCACGTCTGGAGCATTCAGGTGGAAATTACGCGACGCTCGCGTGCGTAACTCGCGTTAATTCATGACTATCGCATGAGTTACCTACGGGCGACACGTTCCTCTTCGCCCTATCCCTTATAATGGCCAAAAGATCCTTTAACATTTAAATTATTTGCTAACTTTTTCGCGTTATTCGAGTTCCCGAGTTCGGGGCAATTTACATAGTAAACTCGACTCTATTTCGCCATCTTCCACGCAATTTTACGGCGCGACAGAAAGCGAGAAGGACACTTTGAGATGGATGGCGGCGTCACGTCGACTTGGGCTCGCACGAGTCGAGGCGGTCATACCTGCCGTTTGCGTCGGAAAATATTTCAAAAGAAATATGCTTGTTTACGCTGTTCATGGGCGGCGCAGCATCGAGTTAGCGAAAATTGTGAAACTCCAAAATGTTTATTTTGATTCGTCCTGGCGTGCGCCCAACGCGCGCAAATAAGGAAATAACGCAAGTATGAAGAAATATTGTTGTTTGCTGAGCAAACTGTTTCGCTTTTTGGGCGCGGGAGTGGAAAATGGCAGGGCGGCATCGATTGTAATAAAATATTCATGCGAAACGTAACGCAGCATGAACGCGAGCCACGCCGGCCGAGGCTATGAGAAATATTCTTGTATTTCAGCTGCACTTTGTATTTTCAGTATATAAATGCGCGCGGAGGTAAGGCGGCGGCGGGGGAGACGATAAAAATATAAATGTTCATCTGAAGCTGCGCCGCCGCCGTCTTTCTCTCTCCACTTCCGCGCTCGGCGTACTATCCCCATATCCTGTTTACGCTTTGTTATTGAAATTGCGTGGATGCATATTTTATGCGGCAACATCAAAACGTAAAAACGTTTCGCATTTCGGTCGTGAATATTTAACCGCCGTAGCGTGCGTATTAATTTTTTAAATAAGTTCACGTTAAATTAGCAACGGGAAGCGATGAAACGAAGCGAACAAAAAAGCGTATTTCATTTTATTACAAATTAAATTTGTGTATCAATTATTAGAGCAGATATGCATTGACGAGCGCGTTTTAATTATGTAATTTGTTTGTGCTCTTTGAACGGCGGGGCCCAAAACGCCGAAAATTTTCACAAATGAAAATTGACTTTAATTAAATGCGGAAAAATTCATTTGCATATGTTTTACGCCGTCGATGCTTTGGCAATTTCAGCGTTTCCCAACGAGCGACGTAATTAATATTAATTATATTACAAAAATTATAATCATTTAAATATGATATTTTCGTGCATTCATTAAACTTGAGGCATTTCATTGTTATTGCAATAAGGGAGAATTGTATTGCAGTCTTTTCCTATATTTTTTAAATTAAAATGTGCATTGTTTTAAACGAATAAATGTTTTTGCGCTGCGCGTTTCTAAAAGGCTTTCACATTTCAATCAGCAGTCATAACTATTATATTTTGGAATTAAGCTGAAAATAATAATACCGAATTCGGCGTAAATGAAAAGATTAATGTTTGAATCATATGTAAAATTTGCTGAAATCGGTAAACTCTGTTGTGATTGCGACAAAAGCCATAAATTCGCATTTCTATTTATAGGTTAGCTTCAAAATAATAATATATCGCTAATTAGTCATGGTACATTAAAACTTGTACGCGGAGATGTCATTACGTAATCTAATTGCAAATAATTCATCAACATAACAACTTCTTCATCATATTTATCTTTTATATTAATTTGCATATCAAAGCCAATTTGTCCGATAAGCGTAGTCTCATTTCAAATCTTTAAATATTGTTGTAAGTTTCATGCCTACATTCATTAAAATGTAGGAGATGTATTCACTTGTAAAAGAGCAGGATAAATCTCTGCGCTGTCTTAACGAACATCCTACTATCCGAATATCCTGTAACATTTCAGAAGTTAGGTACTCATTCTAGTTAAATTCATGTTTTGCACAACTCTGCCAATTAGCTTTATTAAAACAGCACTTTTAACAACTCCATATATGGAGCTATAAATATATTTGGCCTTAAATATTTATAATGATATTTTCACATAAAAAAATGCTGAACGCACATTTCTTGCTCCAGGTATCATGTATTAGGTAAATACCTATACTGATTTTCACATTTGTGCGATATCAATTGGATCAATAAAGTGTTCGTTCCTCTACATTTAAAATCTCGGGTAGTAAAACTCACAAATCGAGCGCGGTAATCCGGTTTTACGTCACCGTTACCATCCTAAGCCGGGCGTCGATCGACGAAGGATTTTGTCATGCGCTTATGAATTACACTACCGCGTCTAGCGAGCCCACGGCAAAAGAAGTGGCGCGATTCGGCGGTTTCCATCCACAATGTATTATTCCGGAACGGTGAGACTGCATGCGCGCGTGCATCTATCAAAGTGGAATGGCGCGCGAAAGGGAGGCGAGGGCGGAAGCTTTAATATTCCGCCGGCGGGGCGATAAATCCACGTGTAAATGAACGAAATTGAATTTTAAGGCGCGCGGAAAAAGAGGATTTATCTATGAATAAAATTCATAATCTCGAGATTGAGTTGCAAAGAGTAAAGCAGAAATTAAAAACGAAGTGATTGAATATTTTCGGCGCTGCCTTCCGCATTCAAAGTGAAATTATTAATTTGCGAATCACAACGAGTGCGTCATAAGCTGGGACGCTGAACGTTAAGCATTTTAGATTAATGTCCTTCTAAAATATCCGCGCTGCGCAGTTAATTGGATGCGTACTCCCGAAGTATTAATATGTCATCCTGACGCAGGATTATAATGTAAAATACGCTTATAATTATTTAACGCCAGCAGTCATTTCGCTGCGAGCGTTCGGCTCGGCATGAGCAGGCGCGCGCATGCCGGATAATCATTGTACGACGAGACGGAGAAATGCGAAAACTATTACGAGGTTAATTAGCAATTAACTAGAACCCAAGCTCGGCGATGGCGGCAGCTGCAGCTGAATTTTATAATTGAATCTAACGTCCATTAGGCTGATTTAATGTGCGTCTGGCTGAGACCACGTTGGACCTGACATTCTTGATACGCACGGCAGAAAAGACTGGCGCAATGCAACCTTAGAACTTATTGTTGGCCGGTTCGAAACGGCAGGCTATGAGAAACTCAATCTATTACACACCTAACGCTTTATTTTCCGCGTGTGTATAGCAGGAGAGCGGGGATGCGGTGGAAGAGAAACGAAGCGTCAATCATTTGTCAGGTTTGCGAAAGTTGCGCGTTTATTATTTATGGCGTAAAACTGCTGGCGGCAGGCTCGCCTAGATGGGGGCGGAACGCCCGCAGGATAATTCGTAATGAGGATGCCTATCCCTCCGGGGTGCCAGCGACGAGAACACGTCGTATAAATTTTTAATGCTTCCGAACTAACTTTGCAAGTGTATTAATTTTGACACGCTGGAAATTAAATTTAAAATTATATGAAGTGCTTCACAAATCATATTCCAGGAGTGCCATTCGAAATTGGACGCCGTTTCAAAGAGAAAAACAAGGAAACGATTTTTGATCGTGCTTTGTAGGAGCGAACAAACAGCAAACGTTGGCCAAACATTTTGTTGCGCCGTAGCATCGGGTGCTGTTGCATTTTCAAGCAAATTGATCATTTGGACGCACCACTTGTGCTTGCTTTCTACCCAATTAAAACACGCACAATTTATAATCGTATTTGGGAGCTACCAAAGCAAGTGCGAAATGAATTGTTCGAAGCGCACAAAGGCCTAATGGAGTTTTCAATAATTCACATCGAAAGCGCTGTTTATTTATTCGCTTGTGCAGCGCGCTGTTATTGTTATCGCAAATTGCGCGACTTCAAAAGCGCACCTAGCCGTTACGTACCTCGGCGTTGGCGTTGTTTGCGTTCAATTCTGCTTCGCTTTGACATTATTTCGAAAATATAGATCTGCGAAAAAGTGCGAAGCTTATGTTAAAGCTTGATCATTTGAAAACATTCTCGTTTTCGTGTTATTGACAAGATAACATTTCAAAGATTCGACCTGCTCATCAATTTATCTCCAACATCTCCAAATTTTAAAACTCGAAATCGAGAAATCGCCTCTGTACCATACCTTATTTGATACACGTTACCTAGTTTATAAATTTCTTCTTTCTTTAACAACTTTAATATTCCTGGTATTCTCTTTTGTGTTCTGTTCCGCGTTGGATTGCGAGTTTCTATTTGCCTGTGGTCAACTAAATAAAGTATCGCTCCAGGCAGGCTTTCATTGCCGATTAATGTCAAAGATTCGTGCTTAAGTAACTGAGCATTATTAACAAAAATATAAACAACAGAAACATTTACGTCCCAACCAAAATGTAAATTTTTGTCTTTAAACTGCAAGCTGTTTGTACATCAATGGGTGTGCCTAAA
>JARRAA010030549.1:0-29756 GCA_030557295.1 Ecitodaemon sp. MM-2014
AATCACGAGAAGCAAATCTAGAAGTTTTCAGTCATGAAAAATGAGTTTCTTCGATAATTCGCAATAACTTCAGTAAAAGCTTACCTACAAGAGCAGATACACCCGACATTACTCCCAGCACAACTTCTGTTCGCAGCCACGAAGAGATACGACTTCGCCACGACCGGCGGCATCGCGTATCTTATGCAATTGTAAATTGCACCTACTATCAAACCGGCATGACGGTTCGCGACTGCGGCGCGCGTTGCCCAACCCTCGCGCTGCCTTCCACAGGATGTGTACACCTTTTTGCGCGCCGCTGCCGGCGCATCGCTTATTACGTTCCGGCCCATCTTTCTCCGCCGCCGCCGCGCCGCCCCGACGAGACGCGACATGCGAGCACCGAGCGGAGATCGGCAGGAGCGCGCGCGCCGCGCTCGCCATCGCATGCGAACGAGATAAATATAAATCTGCCAGGAACACGCGCGGCCGACTGCAGAATTACTGCCGACGCAAGAAAACGGCGGCGACAGAGGAAGGCATGCAAACGGTGCGGCGAGCGGCGCACGGGCTGAATGGGGCAGATCGTTTTGTTCCTCTTAACTCCAACATAAATGTACAGGACGCTCGAGCAGTAAATATTTTAGGACTGCATTACGGATAAATGAGTGGCAAAATGCGTGCGTTGCTGCACATTTGGCTGCATAGATATGCGCGTCCATAAGGCTGGTTGCAATTTTTGCGCGCTTTAAGAAGTATTGATGGGAGATATGGGCGAATGAAATACGCGGTGCACTTGAAAATGGAACTTACGCATTTAGATAGAGCGCAGCATCCGCCATCATAAATTTCAGCAGACGACGGAAAATCCAACACCAACTCGGATGACAAACCCGGACGACCCACACCGACGCGATAAATAAACAATCCGCTTAACAGTGCACCATTCACGATTCATTATTTGTAAATGTCGTAAATCGAAATCGCAGCCACGCAGACGGAAGCGCCCGAAATAGATCCCATTTCCTTTCCTATTTTCTCCATCTCCGCGGCCTCCGCGGTCCACACCTCCTCGCTGTTCCTCGCGCGGAGGCGCAATTAGCGCCGCTAAGTCGAGGAATTATAATTGATGCAGCCGACATGCCTCGCTGAAATTTTTCGCGCGGCTAATTTATAAAGCGAGATGAGATCGCGCCGCCGACTTCCTGCACACGACTTGCCAATTTCGCCGAACAAAGTTTCCTCGCCGGCGCGCGCGGCGCGCACGACTCGTCGCGAGCGCTTTTCTGCGACGGGGAAAATCGTTAAGGCGCATCCTCTCGGAGGCTGTGCGACGCCACGGCCGCGGAACAAGTGTCCTGGTAGCTGATAATGCGCGTGATAATGTTATACAAGTAGTACGACGCGACGGCGAGCGCGAGCGCGCCGAGTCGCAGGACAAAGGCGCCCCAACGAATTGATAAAAATCAACGTGCTCGATTGGCTGCAACATTGGCGCTGTCTTGTACGAGCGCGGACAAGTCGATCGCTTCCAGCACTTTATTGTTCCAGACTTACTTTGTCCCGAGTCGAACAAAGTTACGGCAATCAGATAAATCGGTATTAATAACATAGAGCTCCAACAAGGAAAATTGAATTTTTCCAAGTGGACGTCGTCGGTTGTTGGCGAGGTGTGTCGGATTGCCAACGCGGACGAATTCTAAAATTGCCAAATAGGACAAAATTTATGACCGACGCCGTTTGTTTCGGGACGAACCGCCATTGGGGTTGGCGCGAAACATGCGAAGTACGTGCGTCGGTATTGTCATGATGATGAGGACGATGATGAAAAGGAAATGTTTTGGGGATTCCTCTCGAACGCGCGCGCCGCGTCCATTTCCGCATGTTTCGCATCGCATCCATCCAGTTTACTACGCCGACTACACCATAACGTACACATCTATTAGTCGAAACCGGCGGAATTCGTGTCCGTTTCGCTATTTGTTAGGAGCCGCCGCGGTATCTATCCCATTCGAGTTTTACGGGCGGACGGTTTAGCAAAACGGCCTTTTGGCGCGCGTGTTGTGAATTATGAGCTCCTGCCGCCGCAAACGCTTCGCAAAAGCCGGAAACTGCGCGTTCGGAACAACGCCGCAGCAATTCGGAGTCGTTCCAAACAATATCCAAGCAAACCGGAGCAACGATATACGCACAACTCACGCACGTGGACCAATCTATTCCATAATCCATGCCAAAAACCAATTTAGACATTCTCATTTTGCGCGACCGCACGTCGCTGGTCCTTCGCGCTCGGGAAGCTCTTGACTTCCCGCTGCTCGTCCTCGTCCGTCCCACTTTTGCGTAATCACGGCGTAAATTTTCCGAAGGGTGAGTTATCTCGGACGTTGCCGCACTTTTTATTGCAGCAAATTTCCTCGAGCGGCGAAGTTTTGCTCGGGAGCAAAAGATTCCGCGCAAGTTAAGTGACACGCGACATTGTGCAGAGACGCCGAAATCCGCGCGAAACTCAAGGCCGCCTTCGCGCATCGCCGAAGCTAATGGTCGTCATGAAAAGTCGCGCGCGCTTAAATTCCACTTTTTCGCATTATTCCCGGCATTAGCGTCGAACGTGCCGGGGCGCGCCGCACGCAATAACAGCCGTGAGAGGAGAGCTCATCCGCCCGACTCTCGGCAGTCGCCAGGGCGCCTCCTTCGTCTTCGTCTCGCGCGTCGCCGGGAAACGAGGGAAATTTCAGCCGAGCATGCGGGGGCAAATAAATACGAGCGCGCCGAAGAAGCGAAGGCGCGAAACAAAAAAGAAAACCTCATTACCTTCGTTGATTTCTTTTGTTATCCGAGATTTGTATCGGGAGGGCGGAGGTGCGCGCGAGGAGCGGCCGGGTGTGAAAACGTAAAACGAGCCCGCGCCGCCCCGCGGAGCGGCGTGAGTGGCGTGGACGAGACGCGCGCGCGCGCGCGTCTCGAGTTGTAAAAAGGCGAATGAAATAAATTGAAAAAGTTTTATAAATCACCTACGCCCGCCGAGGTCCGCGGCGTCGCTCGACGAAGAGACGGAAAGGTTACGGCGTGTACCGAGAGCAGCGCGCGCAACGTCGATAAATCACCGCTTAACAACAAACTTAATAAAACAAGACGCATTTTCGGCCAGTGCGGAGACTCGATTTGATTTGCGCGCGCAGCCTCGCTACACAAATCTCGAATCTCGGTAAAAATGTGCGATGAGGAAATAAAACGTGAACGTGATTCGTTTTTAATAAACAATCGATCTAAGAAAGGGCAAATCCCACGAAGATTTAACTTTAAATTTTAGTCCATCGACGAATATTTTATTTCGCCACTTTTATTTGCTTCACAATTAACATAAATTAGTCAATATGGTATTGACGACGGACTGCAGGTGCAAATATTACCGAAAGCAATTAGCGCCCGACAAAAGGAGGTCATGGAAGTTTTGCTCGTATTTTTATCAGAACTCAACGAAAATTAAATCCAATCAATTTGCAAAACACTCTTCGGCGTCGGCGAAGGCGAAACCACTCAGCTCGCATTGACTATTTGTGTTAATCGCTACTTATTAATTATTACACTTAACAAATACCGCGTTTTACTTTGCAATAAATTACTAATTACACATTTAAATCCGGCACGCACGCTCGAGCATTGTGACTCCACGCGAACGTTAATTCATTCCGATCGGCACCGTCAAATTAACGACGAGAGTCGAAATCGTAATGGACCGACATTATTAACGCGCGCGCGCCGTTCGGAGCCGTCGAAATAGAAGCGCTTACATAATTAACAAATTAGATTAGTGTCCCCAGTGGCGCATCAAAGCGACAGGCGCCTGATTGTTTATGCAAAACATTTGGGCGTTCATCGCCGGCGAAGCTTTTAACGTGTCACAAATGTCACGCTTATTGATTTCGTTAGGTCCGGCCTGCGCGAACGTCCGAGGAAATTATCGTCGACTAATGGCATCGAGACGTTCCTCTTCGTCCGTCAAAACGGGCCGGTGCGTTCGTTAAGAAAACGGCGTCGCTTCACAACGCCCACGATTGACCGCCGAAGGTGCGTAACGATGGCGAGCCGATAGGTACATGGCGCTTAATTATCTTAATTCGCCCCCGAAATATGTTCGATTAATTAGCTCGAAGGACGGAGTGCGGCACATTTATTTTCGTTTCGTTTCGCACACTTTAAATATTTCATTAACATTCTAGTGGGCGGTCGGAGGCAATTTAAAATTGTGATGTTATCGACCGAAAACAAAACTCGGCGTGCAGAGACGCTCGCTGCAATGGCGGCCGGAACGCATGGGAACGCACGCCGACGCGACGTGCGCGGAAATTTTCGCCACCACGCTCGACGGGGCACAGGAGGACGATGCTCGAGGGAGCCGGAAATAAATTATCCCAAAGGTACAAAAGGGATAGCTTCCATCGCGCGTTTCCGCCCTCGCGCCAAGCGGCCAACTCCCGCGTCTTCGGCCGCAAAAGTCCCATTGTATTTTTGGTTACAGCTTTCGAATGCACCGGCCTCCCCCGAAATGGGGGAAGGCGACCGAAGCGCATTGAATGCTTGCACCGGTGGTCATGGGGAAGTGTATCCTTTTGCTAAACTTGTCATTAGAAAGCGAGGGTGAGACTAAGTTATCACCTGATCCCCCGAACGGATTAAATTTATCGACTAAAATAATTCCCGAGATTCCAACGCGTAGAATTTAGAAAAAATTCAATTCCGAACTCTTGAGACTTACTGATACTGATTGGAAAGCTCAAAGCAGGATGGAACTTACCTGAAACAAAGAAATAAATGAATCAACTGAACTCAAAAAAAAAGGATTGATTTAGACCAAAAAACAGTCCGCCTAGATGAACCCTAAAATAGTTGAGTAGAATGTTGCTAGAACCGAAAACTCAGATCTATATGACAATGGCCCACATGCGCGAGCTTTCAGTGCCAGTCCCAGCCCCGCAGAACCGCCATAAAGCGTAAAAAGATCTCCGGCAAGATCTGCGCCCGAAGATTCCTCTCCTGTCCTTGGCAGGCCCTAGATAAGACCTTCCCGGGCAGGATATTTTATTCATATGCGAGCGCGGTCGTCCGGAATGCGCCTAAATAAGCAGAAATGGTAATGATAATGATGAATATAACGAAAAAAAACGTCCCAGTGCCATTTTTAAACCCGAAGACCTTAGGCCTCCCCTCCAGCACGAAATAAGCCAGAAGCAGGAACGCACTACGTAAAACATGAAAAATAATGTTCGGAGATAACAAGAATTTACTTCCACGTTGTTAGAGCGTTGCCGGGCGATGTTGTAGAATATTAGGCCTAGGCTATTCGTTCTGCGTTTTTTTCCAGTCGGAAAAACAGACGCAAAATGTAATACGTTAACGCAATCAAGATTTTATTAAATTACAAGTAGACATGACCGGAGTCTCCCGGTTCTGGCGGTTGTTATGTTTGCAGATATGCAAAGCGAATTCAAATTTATGCTCGGAAATTCGTGTCTCCACAAAATCCGCGCGATCGAAAACAATTACCGAGTGTATTACAAAAGGGACATGGACATTGTCTGCTAGTCCTTTTCGAGCGCATCCAGCGCATTCGCCGCTATTGGAAAGGCGCTTTTGATCATCAACAGCTCTCGAAGTCTTGAGGCGCAGCGCGCATTGTTATTGCATCGTGCGTTGCGGCCGTGCGCGGATTTGTAAGAAATGCTGCAGAAGGGAGGGAAGAAGGTGCAACCGCAAACGTGCGCCGGATAAGCTCAAAGCTTTTCCGGTCGGAGTCGGGGCGAAATAAGTATAAGACCCTTGAGGCGTACCCGGTGTAAAAAAAGAAATGGCCGGCTGTAGGAAGCGACTTATCGATTGGAATACCAATGATACACAATGGGATGGCAGCGAAGCGGCGGAGAGAAAAGGCTAAACGGACGAATCAAAGCCGGGAAACATTCGAACGCAGTGTATCCAAGCCGGAGGCAGCTCGAATGACAAAGTAAACATTGTAACTTTAACTTCTCGTTTCGCTCGGGGCGTTATCGAGTTATTTTCGTAAATTTTACGTTTATAAGCGTTGCGTTAGCGGCGAAGCAGAAAAATATTGCGAGCATATGCCCCCCGACGCCGGGCCGGCCTTTCACGGTCGGCTTCCGAGGGTACGATCTGCATTCGGCCCTTTTGTCGCTTTCGCTTCGCAGCTGAAGATGCGAAACATCTGCTTCTAATGACACACGCGCGCACATGCAGGAATACGTGAACGGCCGGCGCTCCCGGTACAATAAACCCATATTTTTCGATCGACTGGAGTGTCACGGGACATGACTCCGGTCGCTCGCGTTTGCATTTATGTCACGCACGCGCCGGCGTTCCGGAGGCTGAAATTATTAGATTAACCCGACGCCGCCGCGATACAACGGCAATAACAACGCACGCGGCGACATCGTTATCGACGTCAGTCAACGATAACAAACGTCCCGGTCGCTGCTAACGTTTAATGTCGTGCGATTAAAATTATGCGCGGATAGTCCCGACCCCGTTGATTTGTTTAGAAATTGCCGCATTTAGCAACAGCGGCTGAAGTGAAATTACACGCGGTGCGAAACGTAACTCTTGATCAGACCCGACGGAGATGAACAAATCAAATTCGAAAACCAATTTGATTATAGGACGATCAGAAACGAATATCGTCCAGAAAAAAACTTCCCGAGGCTTTACGTTTTTGTTTTTTGTTTCGTCTTTCGTTTTCTGCTGCGTAATTGAAGCGAACCCCGAAATAAAATTCGAAAACTCAATCACGTATAACCGAATGAAACTCCCCGGCGATTATTTAAGCATAAGCCAATCGGTGGCGATGCGCGCGTTTATGGTAACGAATAAAAAAGAGGCGCCCGCAGGTTCGGGAGGCGGGCGGCCCCGGGAGCCCCCAAGGGCCTCCGTAACTAGACGGGTCCGCGCGCATCGTAAACCAAACTAAACCGAATCAAACGAATTGAATCAATCGCGTTTAATTTGTTTTCGCGCGCGCACAGCACCCTCGAAATAATCATCCGAGCGTCGTCGATAAACCTCCCGAATAAATAAAACGACGGATTTGGTTTATCGCATATTTAATATTTGCAAGGCACGAAAATTCGTACTGGAAAACGATGGCATTAGCGCGGTCGCAACTGCACTTGCTGATTGACTTTCTCGAACGCTCGGTATATCGAAGCCGCCCTCGCACTTCCCGCCCCGACGTAAACAAAATGAGCCGGTGCGAACTGGCGACCTTTTCCCCTCTAAAATAGAGAATAATTAAAACGCCCACGGGCACTCGATCCTGGGGAGAGGCCGGGTTTATTACGCGCACAACGAAATATGGTGTTGGATATTCAATAGCGACCGGCCTAGGCTGCATGCACCCCAACCGGAATGATTTTTGAAAATTTCGATTCGTTCGAATGTTTAGAAAAACATAGGAACGTGGGCTAATTGAACGATCAGCTTTTTTGCACCAGGTGCGCTTCGAAGCGCGTACCCACATGCCTACGAGCGTCGAGACAAAAGCACGTGCGCTGCACGCCCAAAATTCGACGCTCATTGTACCTTTGTTGTTGGCACTCTCGCGCGCGCGGCCTACGTGTCCGCCCCGACAATGCGACCGCGTCGAGCTGAGCCTATTATGCGAAACGCGGGAAACGCATTTCTGCCGTCGCCGCGCCGCCGTCGGATTTCGCCCGCGACGCGAGTCGAGTTTCCGTTTTAACGCGTACGCGCACACGTCGTGGGCGTATTAATGCAAATTGGTTATTTATAGGATCGCCCGCTCGCTGGGCGCACGCACCATCGGCTCGGCGCTCGCCTGTTGTTATCGCGCCGCCGCGCCGAAGACATGCCTCTCGTCGATGTGGCATTAATCATTTTTATTTCGCCGTGTAACGAGCGTCGGCGCCGCGCGCGTAAAGACAACGACGCGCGCGGCCGCAACGAGCGTTGCATTGTCGTCGCGATCGTGCGCTTCATTAATGAATTATCGACGACGGCGTTGCTGCATAAATGAAGATCGCAAGCATCGAATGGCTGGATTTATGTCGGGCGGAAAACAACGATAATTCATATCGGTAACGGTCGCGGGCGCAATCACAAAAGCGGCGACTTTTGTTCGCCGCCGCTGATTAATCGGCACGGCCGTTCATTTGCATAGATGATACATTAAGTTTACGTATTGTGTTTCGTTCGTGGGTTCATTAGCGAATTAAATTCGCGTCGCGCACGCACAACTTCGCGTTCAACAGGAAAACGTGGAAGCGTCGCGTCCTCTCGAACTTTAAAATTTATGCAGATTATCCTTTAAAAGTCATCCCCCTACGTAGTAGCGTAGATGCATAAGTTAAATTAAAATATTACGTCGCGCCTTCCGGCGGCTACGTCTCGCTCGCGCCGAACTCCGCGCGAACTAATCTGGAATAGCTTTCTTTCCGAGTTGCCAGTTTCCCGCCCTGCCGCGAGGAAACTTTCGCTTGCTCCTTGAATTCGAAGCTCCGCGCGCGTTGCCATTTACTTTGGCCGCGCGTGTTTCTGTAATTCCACCCTGCCCCAACTTCCCGTCGCACTTTTCTCGTTAGTTCCTCGAGTGGCAAGTGTGGCGGCTCGCCTGCATGGCGCATCGCGATCACCGGAAATACGAACTCGTCGCGGGCCTCGCGCCCTCCCGAGCGCCGGCCGTTGCTATCCACGGCCGCCGCGTGTCGATACGCACCCGTCTCCTCCTGCAACTGACGTCCGGAACGGCCCCATCAACCGACAACCCCCCAGACCTTCGAGGTCCTCGTTGCGCGCCCGCGAGCGCGAAAGATTTTTCATATTTTTTCCAACCGTCGCCGTCGCTGCCTGCACGTTCGTTTTTTTCCACAAGTGCAATTTATTCTGTTTTCTGCTCCTCCGCTGGAAGTAGAGGGCGAAGGGACACGTTTTCGTTTTTGGGCTCGCTCCGCCGCTCGCACTTTCGACGAGTGTGACGCGCGTTACATATGCGTGCACTTTTCTCTCCAAATAAAAAATACAATTTGGAGAAGTTTCGCGAGTGTAATAAATAGTCCTTTTAACACACAACAAAATTGTATTTTATTTTCGCGCGAAAACGCTGTAAAAAACTGCTTGGGTTTTTCGCCCGAAATTCGAGAATGTGCTCGAGAACCCCAAGCGTCTAGCAATAAGTCTGAAACATCGTTGACGTTTCTCCTATTGATGTACTCGTTCTGGGCGCCCAGGCCCACTAATGGAAATTGAATGTAGCCACTGAGCTCCTTTTTAATATATGATAACTCGCAACAACTCCGGCTGGCTGGTTTTCGCGTTCGCATTCTTTGTTGCGCTCGGTCTGTTTTCCCAAGTCAGCGTCGGTTGCTAATGGGGGGTCGAATAGGCCTAATGTTGATTTTTGCGGTTTCCTCCGCTGATGGCGGCCACTTTCCGCCCCCCGAGGGCCGAGCGTGAAGGGTTGCTCTGCATTCGCGCGAGCCTTATTTATTTATATTGCGCTTGTTGGGCGCAAAACTTGCGCGCGCCGAAAACCCCAACCTAAGCACGTCCCACTATTTAGTACCCTAATTTAAAACGATAATAAACTCCGCTCCACCTAGCCTAAGTACCTTCCAGTTTCTTCTTTAGGCTCCGCTCGAACGTTTAACCAATTAGTCGAGAACTATTAATAACCATGAACGAAGTAAGACAATGTCCGAGGATAATGAGCACGATGAAAAATGGATAGTTGATGTTCTTCGGCAACTTCTCCGGGGACTCTCGAGAATGGAAGATATCGATTGTGAACTTCGCTTGTCAATAATGCACGCGGCATCGGGACTTGCTCCGTGAACCGCGACGAGGAACAGGTAGGTCATTTGGATAGTCAGCGGGGCCGCTCCGAATATCATCCCGGGGTGAGTTTCATTTTGAAAAGGGTCGCTTTTCGTAAAGGTCGTGATTGAAGAGTGTCGATGGAAAAACGCCGTCCAGCGCGGAGCGTTAAGGGCAATTTGGTTCGGGCAGGCACCGCACGGACGCGCGCTTATTTGGTTGCGCAACCCATCGGCGCTCTGACCTTCATGAAAATCTTAAAGACCGGGCCGGAGAACCTGCGCCTCATATGTCCCGGGAAGCGAAGATAAAACTGATTATTAGAAGTTCTGAAAACGGCCGAAAACGACTGAAATAAGAACGGCGCGAACTCGGCGGTTACCAAAACGGACGAGGTCCGAGCGCTTAACGTGGAGCCGCACATAAATCACCGCGGTTATTACGGCGCACGGGCGACCCGAAATTGATTAGTTCCACCGGTTCCACCTTTTCGGCGTCGCCCCGATTTTTCTCATCATCCAGTTATCTGCAGTTGTTCGTCCCCATACAATTTATACGTCGGGCGTGAATCGCGCACGTGATTTTCTATAGCCGCCGCGCGGCTGCCATCCGCTCGGCCACCATTTATCTGTATGTATCTGGATAGTCCCGACGCAGCGCCAGGGAGCGGAAGGCAAGAGGGCATAATTTCGTCGATTCGCAGTCGAGTCACACACAATCGGACATCAAGCCTCCCCGCTCGCGCGGCGGCAATCGACCGAGAACCCACTCCCGAAGAATAATCTCGGGAGCTTAGTAATAATAATCTCTTTTCCAACGCCGCGCGCACTCTGACGACGCACGGAAGATGTAAATAATGGATTCTCGCCGAGGACGACCTGATGATGATGCGCTGCCGACGTTCCGACGTGCACGCCTCATCATCCGCGTCGTTCGCCGACGCGGAACCGCCGCCCCAGCGCCGCCGTCGAACGCCAGGCGGCCTTCGTGCGTCGCGCGTAGAGATTCCTGCTCGCGTGCGTGCGGCGACGGCGCGATCCTGATCACGGGATATTAAGTCCCGGCGTATTAAGAGAACGGTTACGTGCATCACATTGCCAATTTTCCTCCCTGTGCATTATATCCCCCGATCTAACCAAACAACTAACCGAGGCGTGCACCTTTCCCGCCAGATGTGCGGGATACGCGCGCGAAATTGCTAAGAAGCTTCCCGGGCGTCTTCTCGCCCGGCATACGAAACATGTCGCCGGCGTCTCGCTTATTATTCCGTGACTATTGTTCTTAGTTTCGGTGGCGCGCTGCAAATTGCACCGGCTGCTATTTCATTTTCACTTTATATCCCCCATCCGCGGGAGACAACCACATCCTCGCGTGCACCTGCACCACGCTAACGAGAAACTTACGAGCGTCTCCGTCTTACATTTGTTCCTTCATTAAAATTTCGATCTTTTGTCAAGAACAATAAAAAGTCACACCAACCTGATGAAGAAAATTAATAAGAAGTAAACTTTTTCCTTCATTTTCCTATTTACCGAACTACTATTTTTGTAAGTGCTGCAATTTCCTTTGAAATGATCAAAAGAAAATTCAAATGAGAGCAGCGGAGTCGCACTCGTCGAGCGCATTTTGCATTATTTCCGCTTCCGCTCCTGTTTCTGCTTTGATGCCTTTCGACGCGGGAAAGCACCTTCACTGCTATTGCCTGCATAAAAGTGCACTTTGGCAATTAAAAATACGGCGCCCACCGCGATATTTTTCATTTCGCGAAAGGGAAAACCCGCGCCCACTCGATGGGCGAAGACAACGCATAAATAATAGGAAAATTAAAAGCGAATTTGGCGGCGCGGCTCGAAGGCAAGCACGTCCCCAACATATTTTATAAATCACCGCTTATGCAATATATTAAATAATA
Source organism: Ecitodaemon sp. MM-2014 (assembly GCA_030557295.1). Taxonomy (NCBI): domain Eukaryota; kingdom Metazoa; phylum Arthropoda; class Insecta; order Coleoptera; family Staphylinidae; genus Ecitodaemon; species Ecitodaemon sp. MM-2014. Next base: position 11,732 of record JARRAA010030549.1, read on the forward strand.
AAACAGCCTCGCCGCCACTTCATCCTTTCGCGTTTGCCTTCGCCCGGATGTTCGGCTTCGAGCCCACGGTCTTAGCCGCGCGCTCGCACCCCGCCGCACATCCATAACAAAACGGCTCGGCGTACAAATATGAAAAATCCCCGGGGAGCGTGGGCGACGCGGGGCACGCCGCGCCCGGCATCGCGGGTCGTTATGGCAACCGAACGCGCGGGGGTTTTTAAATCTCCAGGGCGTCTGTCTGGCCTAACACGCCGCCGGTCGAATGAATCTCGCCGCGTGGCGCGTTAGCGCCGTTAGCGTCGCGCCGCCGCCCTCGCAACCTGGACGCGACAATATGCGTCGCGGCGCTTTGTGATCTCGTCATCGCTGGGGCAAACTTTGACGCCAGACCGAATATCGCAATCGCCGACGGTGACGTCGACGACAGATCAAAAGCAAGCGGCGGTTTTGATTAATCGCCCTAACGATCGACGCGTGATAAACAAACAAACAAACAAACATGAAACTATCTTCGCGCTCGACTGCTTGGCAGTCTAAACATTGCCGAAACTCCGGATTTTGAGAAAAACACGAACGACATGCGGACAAGATGTAAAACATCCATCGTATATATTTATGCACGGCGACAAGGTCCTAGACGAGATATGACAAGCACTTAGAAAGCAATTTCGACCACGGGCATTGCCGCGAGCGGGAATACGAGCAGATGCACTTACAACTATTGTGCATTATCTACGACCGCGCATCTGCACGCACGACGCACTTGCCGCACACTGCCTGAGTCGCGGCTTTAAATTTCCACTTTAAAGTAATTTGTATGCGGCGAGCGCGGCGAAGTATTTAAGGTTTAAGGATGTCGTCTCACCGAGACGCCGTGCGACGGGCAAAGGCGTAGAGAATTACGTCGCGCAGCCCGACATGTAAACTCGAAATAAATATATTAGATAATCGCCGTACGAAACGGGAAGCAGCCCGAGGAATTAATGCGCAACACAAGTGGGCAATATTTACAAACAATGGGGAAGAAGCGCGACGCGGACAGCGCCGACGGATTTTCAATGAACTGTCGTAAATTTGATGTCGGTACGTTTGAGAAGAAGTTATGCAATGCATATTAAAATATCGGCGGATATCTTAAACTGATTGTGACTTCTATTAATAGTCGCTTTTGCAACAAGTGCACGAAGGAGGTGTTTTAGATGCACGCAGAGAAAACGTTGCTATTTTACGCATTGCTTGTAGTGGGAAAAAACGGTAATTTTGTGATGAAGTATTTGTTGCGGAAATCATTTGAACTCAAACATGTGCTATTTATCTTGAACAAACGTCCCAGAAAACGTTACTCATAGCACGCCGGCAGACATAACAACATCGCACGATTTGTCGGCGTCGTCTTTAATCTTTGTAAAAATTGCGTGTTGATGTATGTCGCTTGCAAGCAATGGAGTGAAAGTGATACAAATCCACGGTCGGCATAGTTAAACACTAACTAAGACAAGAGAATAAAAGACCGCAAGAATTTCACACACGATGTCAATAGGTTCCGGGCATTCTTGCGTCAGTGTGCGATGTGCAAGAAGACGCCTTTGAAAAATCCTGGAATACGCCACCGACGACTTTTAATTTTCAGGCGTATTAACCACGCGCCCACCGCCTGATTGTGATTTAAGATAGGCGCGCGGCATTCCCATTTCGTCGAGGCACGTATCATCCTCGCCGGCGACGTGTTTTTATTACGCATTGAAGTCTGCGCGCCCGGACCCGGCGACGGAGCGGGGCGCGAGGCGTCGAAGTCGAAAGTCGGTAGCAGTAAATTGAAGCCGAACGAGCGCCGCGCTTCGGAAAACAATTCCGAAAGATTTATTTTCGGCTGATGCCGAGGAATGCGCGGAATTTATTTACCGCGCGCGTAATCTACTGACGTATGCGGGGAAATTTACTCCGGGAAAGCGGCAATTTTTCAACGATTTATGAAGTACAAAAAGCCCGAGGCAGTCGATGTACGCAAGAAGGAGCGCCGCAAAGAAATTGAAAACAACGCGATTCGTTCCGTCTTCGGTCCACATCATCCGCACGAAATTGATGCACAGATTGCCGTGATTGATTGTGGCTCGAACGGAATATCAACACTTTACTTAATTAAAGTAACTGGCTGCAGTGGTGAAACGCACCGAATGCAAAGTCTATTTCTTTGTTTTCGCGCGATTTTCATTTTTGATTTTTCCCTGTCGCCTCGGCATGCACGAAAGTCATAAAGATGAATAACGTCCGAGCTTTGTGTTCTTAATCCGTCCAGAAAAGCGCACGGAAGAGCCGAACATGAACGCGGCGCGTTTCCGCGAAGAATCGCGCCGAATATAAAGCGCGCACGCAAGAGAAACGCGAAAAGAAAGCACCGCGCAGACGATGGCGCCCGCCAAGAATAGAAACAGGCAGCCCCGAACTAACACAATGCTCGCGAACGGCCGATAAATCGAATTAGCAAATAACAAATCGCGATATCGTAACGATCTTGCAACACGATTGTGCCAATGCGATCGTAAACCGGGCGAGCGTTTCGAAACTGTCATTCTGCGACGGCTCGAAATCGTGCGCGACTAACGAATTGCAAATGCGCAGCGAAATTAACGCATGTAACGTTCAACGAGATCGAAGAGCGAACAAAACGTTTAAGAAACTTTTTCAGCGAGCTGGAGATTCACGCGATTTGCTGCGCCGCGTTTTAAATGGAAATAATTTAGCTATTTAAACTCTCGCTCGCCCAGAACCTCAACCTCAATCGGAATAAGTGAGGCTGCGCGCCCTATGATGAAGGCGAAGTGCGGCGCGCGTAATTCGCGCAGCGAATCGCGAGGCGAGCGCTCGACCGTTTAAAACTTTTTTAAAGCGCAAATTAACGCTTATAAATATGCGCCCGTAAAAGTCCTCAGCGGCGCGGCGCATATCTCCCGGCGCGCGCATGCGAAACGGTGTCGGGCGGCGATAAAACAAGCAGGTAGCTGAAATATTATTTGCCAGTAAAAGTCAAGCTAATATTTTCGCTATTAGCCGCGGCGCGTAATCGCAAAAAGTCCAACGAGGCGCGTCGAACTCGCAGATCGTAAAGCGCAAAAATACATACTCATCGCAGAGGCGCGCACGCACGCGCTCGCCGAACTTCGAGAGGAGACGCAAGACTGGGGCATAGCTCAGATACTCACCTGCAACAAAAACGACGACGAGCACGTTAATTATGCTAGCACAAACGGGAGGATATTGAGAAGCACAAGATCATCTTTATCGGCTCGCACGACTGCGAGCAATAAAGGATTTAATCATAATTGAACGATTTCTTAAAAGACGTCCGTCGAGCCGAGCGACTGCTCGATGATGAGTTTCTGAAGACTGGCCAGACGTTTTTGAAATTCGCGCGCACTAAAAGAACACCACGCAACCCGCTAATGGCTGGGTTATATTAATAACCAGTTTACACGTACTCCCAGGTAGTTAGCTAGGTACCTAGGCAGGCATGGAGTACCGGGAGCGAAGAAAACGAAATTATTTAATCGCGAGAAAAACTTAATAACGAAAATACGCGTAACCGCCGTGTAGACATATAATTAGGCGGCAGATGAGTCGAGCGCGCTAGGAAAATGCGTTAATGACTTTATATCAAAATACCGCAGCTACCCAGACAGCGAGAATAAGACCGAAACGAAAACTGGACTGGAGCAATGAATTAAACAGGTGTAGACCCGTGCGAATTTCACGCACCGACGTACCGACGGATAAAGTCAATTTCTCGATTTTATTAAGCGGTTTGTCGCAGGCTGCCGCCAGCTCGCGTGAAAATAGTGCGCGCGGGATAAGCGGAGGACGCGAGGTAAATGATCAACGGGACGAGATGTTGGAAAACGACTCCGGTGCCGTCTTTACGATTTCTAATAAAAGTCGCGCGATAAATTCATAAATAAAACTCCGAAGGTTAGCAATGCGATATGATACGGCATCGGGCGACACCATAAGGCAGATACGGTCGATTTTAGTAACTCAAGGAGAGATCGAGAAGAAGGAAGGAGAAGAAGTGAACGATATCGAGCTTTCAGGTGCGCAAACAACTTGCGTTGTGATTGCAACGAGCGCATGCACGGTAATAATAATATCGCTGGAAGTAGGTACGCGCATTAAAGTCGTCTGGTGGAAAGAATTTAGGTAGGCACTCCGCAAGCATGGAAAATGACGGAGATATTAATAAATTTCAACGACTGCGATTATTGCGGAGGAAACAGAATAAGCTATTAGTAAGGTTATTAGTATCGTCGGGATCGTGCATATTTATATTCATATTGAGGCGATTATCGCCGAAGAATTTCAATTCCAATTTATCTCTCGCGGTCGCGGCAAGAAAAAGTGGTAACGAGTCCTATTCAATAAAGAAATGCGGCCGGACGGTAACGCGAGTCGCGAGTAACAAGAACACGCAGGATCGTCGATTAAGCGTTTTTCCTGTCGGCCGCCGCAGCGGCGGCAGGCGTATGCAAGCAGTTACATGCATGCTCGCCACTCGTACCTACATAACATTTGTTCTCGGGACTACCTGCTTGCTCAAGTTCAAAGTCTTTTGCAATCAATATCGTCCGACCGCGCTCGCGCTCGTAGCATCGCGGCGAGGAACTTTCAAAGCTCCAAACAAAGTCCTTGGCGAAGAAACTTTTCTTTGGGTGCTGCATAATTTCCTCCTCTATCAAAATCGCAAATAAAAACATCCAGACGAATGCCCGACGCAGTTCGTCGTCAGTAACGTCTTAATTATCTACATTCGAAGACTCGCCGAATTTGATCGAGAGAAACGCCGACGAAAGAGATGTAAATCATTTAATTATGCGTTACTAATCTGCACGACAAGATTTACTGCGAGTAAAATTCAAGTTTTAACATAAATTATCCGAGCGTTTAACTGTAAAATCGTGACTGTGGAAACACAGATAGATCGAAACCGACGCTTTGGTGAACTTGCAGCGCGGGACAAAACTGTTGCCAATTTATGTTAAAGCGGTTAGGTAAATTAAGCGTCGAAATTATTTGTGAGGAGAAACGTCGGTCGTTCCATTTCGGACTTGATGCCGGCGGCGCGGCACGAGAAAAAACTCGCGCAAAAAATCCCATTCATTGATGACGACCACGATGATGAAGATGATGGAATTACGCAGCAGAAACATTTCGAACTCAAAAATAAGGTAATAATAAACTAAACACCCAATTTGGAGGCATTGTCATGTAAACTTTGATACTTTACAGAGACAACTAATTTATGCGTTGTTGATATGTTGACGTTTGCGCCTTGTAAATATTTTAAAAAATTGTGAAGCAAAAGGTCTCGATTCAAATGTCATTTAATTCCTAGGATTTCTAGTCTTTCGTTTCCATATTCGCTAGTTAAGGATTTCGAAAATCCGTGGAATAATAGGCACGCTCGTAAAGCTCGCTAAGAAATGGAAACTGCAACATCTCGGAACGCAAATAAATGTGCCGACGTCGTGCATTGTGTGCTTCGGACAAATTTTTTAACACGTTAATCTGCCCGGCCAAATCTAGCGAGCGTGATGGACTCGGACTTTCTTTGCCTTTATTAAGACGCGCCGAGCATGACAAATACGTGTCGGGTGAAAGAAATCGTCATAAAGCAGACGCGAAGAATTGGAAAATTTCGCTTTCGACGCCTCGCGGTCGATTGTATCCGAAACACCGACCGGAAACGAGAACGTCCCCAACCTCTAGTGGCTTTTATTGAGGTCCTTCCTGGAACGTTTACTTAGGACCTCGGAAAGTCGACGAGAGGCGAAGTTCAGGTGCAGCTTCAGGTGGCAATCAATAGGCGTAAATCTAGCCGGTGGAATTTATGCAAATTTTTGTGTACCTGGCTCATCGATGGAAATTTTCCGAAGCGAAACATAATAATGCGCTTCGTTAGGAAATGCCCCATGCGCTCGTACCCCGTCCTAATAAAAACGACCCAACCCGAATTTCGCCCTCGTAACGACGCCGCGCGGCTTTTTACTTTCCTCCGAGACATCAAAAGTCAACGGCCTGACGCACATCAGCATCATATACATTTTTCATTAAGCTAAGGGACCGCCAACCGCTAACGCAGTCGCCCTCCTCCTCCGCTGCGAGCGCGAAACTGCGAACTTGGAGAAATAATATTCGCAAGAACATGCGAGTGGGTGTACGCACGCGTCCGCGCCCTTTCCTCGAATTAATAAAGGGTGGCCACTCGCGAGCCGTGAGCCGCAAATTACATGCCGGCGCACGCGTCGGGGATGATAGAAATTGCTAATTAATTATTCACCGATTAATTATTCGTGATTACGGTAGCTGCAGCAACGACGCGCGGAGTCCGCCGACCGCGCATTGTTGATAAATAGCGCGCTGCGCGTGGAAATGTAGTGTCGAGGTCGGCGTGTCAAAGATCGCGAACGAATCGCTGGTGGATCTAACCCGCGCGAGACGGGACGCACTTTGGCTGGACTGAATGGCGTCATTAAAATAAGTCGAAAACCACTGTGCGCGCGCGTATCGCGGCGCTATCGTCGCCGGCGAGGAGGACGCCTCTCCGCCGCGTAAAATATGACATAAGCTTTTGAACTTTACGACCTTCGCATGGCAGAAGAAATGTGTTTATTCAAAGACGCAGCCGGCTAACAGCATTGAGTTGTTTGTTTTTTAACAGCCGACGACATTATTAGGTGCGTTTGGTAGTGAGCAGTGGACGGTTTACAAACGAGGAAGTTATTTGGAAACGTTGAAAGTTTCATGTGTCTCGGGAAGCCGCGCGATCGGCGAACATCTGCCAAACACAGGATGTCGAGAAATAGGTGCGCAGCGCGCAACCCCTGGGCCTAGGGGTAAAAATCTAAATCTAAATCTATATCCAAACGCGCTGGAAATTAGAACGGTTGCTAGTTACGAGGTGGTTGGTGGTTCTCAAGGAAGCACCGGCACCGTCATTATCTCCCCGCCGACGGGAAAGAAAACTTCGGAAAAGGAAACTTTTTACAACCACCAAATGCACCCTTCGCCAGCCGTGGGATCCGCGAGAAACGCAATATCTCCAGAGGACCCAACGCAGCTGAAGGTCTGGAGCACGCCTACTACCGAGCACCGAGGAGATATCACTCCGAAGGCAAAACCGTAAAACCAACAAGCACTCAAGATCCCGAGCCCAAGATCAGGACTCATTGCGGAGGCAAATTGAATGAAGATGAAAGCCCCCGGTGCGCTCGCGACCGGCGACGCGACAACATGACGGAATTAAACGACAAGAGACGGGACGGGAAGCGCAAAAACGCCGGCAGGCGGACGGAAAAAGCGGGCGAGAAGGCTGGAGCGGTGTGAAACAAATGAACGGGGGATAATGAAAAACTTGAGTAATTACGCCGCATTAGAATAATACGCTGCGTTACAAAAAAATGGGACGAAATAATCATCGAGACATTCAGAACGTTAAAATAATATTCGGTAATAACACAAGATACGAGGCAAAAGCATTTTAAGTGCTCGCGTTTCAATTATCTATTTAATCCCACTTAACTAGACGTTACTAAACTAAAAGTAACCAAAAACTAACTACGAACTAGCGGGCTTGGAATACTCACTTCTTAAGTGTAAATAATTCCTCATTCTTCGACTTATTTATTAAAATCCAACTCGATTTTACAGCACTGTGTCTTTGCTTCAAACTTTTAGGGTCCGCAACTTTCCAGCGAAACTATTTTCAGCATGATAGTGTACTTCCTAGGGTCCTAGGGTGTTTCGTTGGACATCAAAGCAAACCAGACACAGAACGCACGCCGAAAAGAGCATAAAAATCCCGTAAAAACGCAAAAGGGGCCTCGGCACACAGGTCTGCGTATGCACACTCCGGTTGTAACAGCAGTACGAGCAGATAAAACCCTTATCAAACCCCGGCACACACACGCGCGCGCGAAGCACCCACAATAAAACAGCGAAGCGGCTAGCCCGAAATGAACGGCCGCGCTGCAGCCACACACCAATATTTTATAAGCGCAACACGCGTGTCGCCTCGTCGGCCGGCGAAAAGTTTGCCGGGAGTTATTTCCCGTGTTACTTCGTATTGTATTCTAATGCTCGGTGATAACGCCGCACCGGCGATGTTCGTTCGCTTGGTCACTGCACACACGCCGCGCGGAGCAAATAACAGAAACAAAACACGAGCGCGTTTTGTTTATATTCACGTCGAACGCTATGTCGTCGGCAACCCGCACCGCACACGTCCAGTTGGACCAGTCCGTTCGCGTTGTATTTTTGCAGGTTGTTTATAATAAATGCACGTGCACGAAGACGAACGTCGCAGGTCGACGTGACGCTGAACGCTTGGGACGAACGGGCTCTCGCTGCACCGGCAACGCCGACAGCCACCGAACTACTGAAGTGCGCGCTAGGCGCGCGCGACGAGCGACGAGCGGGAGTGGCGGAATTGGACGAACGCGGGTTCGAGTTTCTGAACCGCGCCGAACGTTTCCAGCGCGCGGCGCGCGGCGAGCGGCGCACGAAGCGCGTCGTCCAAGTTGGGGCAACAAAAGCCGCGGCGCGCCGCACTCGACGTCGACATCGAGAGTTACAAACCGGCGCGGAGAGCGGACTGGAAGCGCGGCGGAGACCGGCGAGCGCAACTACAGCCAACAACCTCTGCGAGCGAAGACGACCTAGCGCGCGAGAGCACAAAATGACCAAAAAACGAATTCCAGCAGCCACTCAGATTGATATTGAAGCATGCGTTTCGTACAACTTAATCTAGATATAAGCATCCTATTGGGTTTCATAATGCGAGCACGAAAATCATAGAAATATCAAATTTCCCAAACGAATATAGACATGTTGTGTTACTTTCTGGGTTACGTCGCATTCACGGCGACTGGAAATGCGGCGTGCTCTAAATTTGCGTAAATAGTGAATGAATTACGGACAAATTTACGTTTAATTTGCGCCACAGTCCGGGCCAAACTCCCAAATCGGCAATCCGAAACTAAGCACACATCGGAGGCCTCGAAACTCGCACTTGCTCGACCCGAAAGTGGCGGCAGTCCAAGTTAATCTGCACGTTGGGCTGCCTAGTATTTTCGCAGTCTAGACTACTAAACTCCGACCGCATTTTTCTAGATAAAATTCGGAAACGCAGGCCGGCGCCTACGAAAACAGCGATACGGGTACGTAATGTACGAGCTGGGAAGAAATCCAAACGCGCCTCTCTTCCGCCTGTCTCCAGGTTACGTTCACGAACCGAACGCACGAATAAAAAAAAGGTGCGCGCCGAAGGGACCGAGAGGCGCGGGACGGCGCTGAAGAAGTGAAACGAAAACTACCTAGGGCTGGCGGTTGTGACGTTGCGGTCGTCCGACGACCTTCTCGCAGTCGAATCGGGCAAACTAAAGTTTACGAACACGCCGGCATAGAAACGCGCGAGGAAGGAAAAGGAAAGGCGGCAGGGAGGTAGACGGAGAGGTAGATGGTCGAGGCAGAGGCTGGCGCGAAGGAAACGCACAACAAAAACGTTTCACCTTGGCCATGAACACCGGCCGACCACGAGCGTTGCTAAAAAGTAGAATGGAAACACTGAAACGCGCGCCGATGTTGATGTGGCCGTAGCTTCCAGCTACGCGCGCGATTAAATTTTTATAAATTCGAGCGTACGAAATCTGAAATCATCATAATCGCGGCTAACAAGAACTGCGTGCGCGTTATTACCATAATTCCAGATATACTTTACAATTTTTTTAACGTTAATTGCTTGAAATTCACCTTAATCCACTTTTGGCCGGCGGAACCATTAGATTTTATGTAAATCCATTAACAATTAAGAGTGCAAGCGATGGAGACGTCGGGAATTTGTGGGCGAAGCGCGAAGATGAGATGATTTTAATATTTATATTTAAATAAATTATAACTAAACGGGCGTTACGATGACATCTTTTTAAGCGCCATAACATTTTTTATGAGTGAGCGTATTTTCACGCTCATAAAGTGAGATAATATAAAATGTGATATATACAAATTTGTGGTGTCGGTGTGGAACTGGAATTTGTCTGCAGATTTATCCTTGAGATCTGTAGATGTGTGGGAACTGTTCAGATCAGTCTCAAAATTTTTAATTTTCTTCTAAACTTATGTTCCAATTGATTAACTGTTTTTACCAGTAGGTTGTATATGTATTTACGAAGTTACTAATGTTTTATTTGTTGATTGTATGTAATAAACAAAGACGAAAGATGCAGTTGAAATGAATGATGCATAAAATTTGCGACGAAACTTGTTAATGCGATTGTGAGCTTTGGAGTTATCGGATTTTAAATAGCATGACCAATTTTTATTGAGAAGAATTAATTAGTACGGAAGTTACGACTTTTTCCTATAACTTTTCCATTTCTCATACAAATTTCGCCTGATTTTGTGCTCTAGGCATAGAGTGAAAGAAACCCTAATAAGGAATAACATTATGAAATAATGCGGAAAATCATTCGGATAGTTTTTGAGATATTGTGCAAAATATAAAAAATACCTTGTTAGACTAACATGATCAATTTTTATTGAAAACAACTAATGATTACGGAAGTTACGAACTCTTTTTAATTTTTCAAACAACTTTCGCCTGATTATGTGCTCTAGGCATAGCAATGTCTATCAGAAGACAATAAAACAAACAAAATAAAAACAACTGGAAAGAGAGACTAATAAGGAAAAAAATCTGAAAAACCAACCGGATATTTTTCGAAAATATGTAAAAATAAATCGTTTTCTCCCAAGTTAAATAATTACTCAGCAATACTTCTCCATCAGAAAAAACTGGACTAAAGTATGAAACAACTAGAATACATAAATATATACCCGCGCATCGACCGGGAGAAAGGGCAATTTTGCAAATTGACCTTATGCCGACTCGATTTTCAAGTCAAACGAGCACTCGTCCCGTTCCTACCGGAATACATTACTTACGAACATCGCTAGACTATACGCCCGTACAAGAACGCCACCTCCGGCGGCATCGGCCGTATGCTAAATGAGATAATTTAATTTCGGGATGTGCAAAGTCTGGGCAGGTACGCCCGGCAGTCCTGGCTACGTGCTCGCAGTGCTCTCCTGCACTCGATGCTCATTCATATTTACCCGTCCGTTCGTCTCGTTCTTGTTCTTCTCTACACCCGTTCCGGCGGCAGAGAGAAAGGGCGGCGAAATAGCGCGAACGGAGGATTGCAAATTCATTAAACTCGTTGGCATTATGCATATTGATTAATTGGTTTAATAGGAGTTTAAAATTACATTTCACGAGGGCATAAGGTCGTAATGTGGAGGCAAAAATTTGAACATTTCAAACTAGCAATTCGAAACGCATAAAAGGTGCTACCAAGAATAGAAAACGTGTCAAAGTTATCCACATTTAGCTAGATCAGGAGATATTGATTCCCATTTCCATTCCTATTCATATTTCTATTTCTATTCTGCTTCTCACTCTCCAAAATTGTGAAAAGTATCATGGGATTCACATCTAGTAATCTCTGAAAACCGTACAATCGAATAATCCGGTAGCCTTCCACTAACACCGTATCATCTTCCACTTGCCAGAGCCTCGGTAGTCTTCCCCGCGCGCATATGGCTGAATAATGCGATGAAAAATGATATTGTCCCGAGTGCGTGCGTTTCCTCGCGCACCTGTAGGAGTATTTATGCGCGTGCATATTGCCTACTTACCGCGGTTTCGTGGTCAAACGGTAATGGCGCCGAAGTATGCGTGCGAAACGCGCGAGGGAGCGTGAACATAAAGTAGGCATTTTAATGAAGCCGGCCCGCGCTGTAATTATGCGATTATCGAGTTTATTTCAGGTATCGATGCGACGTGCGAAATTATATCGCTTTACCGTTAAACCACCTTCGCGAAATTACGCGCAAAGTAACCGAGAGGCAGGCGTAATTGGCCCGCCAACTCGAAAAACTGCAAGGAAAAAATTCCTCAACCGGCTTCCTGCCGAGGGTTAATTCTGCGTCTTGGAAACTCGACGATTTCCATTCATCGCGTGCAAGCCCGAAAATAATTAAGAAATCAACGGGCAAAAAAGGATTTCACTTAAAATTTTCGAGGTCACAAGCACAAATTGAAATTTAACCCATTTACGGCTGCCGCCGACGTGGACGTTAAATCTGTCCCTGTTCTCTAAAACCGAACAAATCGTAAGTTGGTCAATCGATTTGTGACATCCCGAATTGGTAACAACTTTAACAAGACAAAGCGACGATTAACGATCGATGCGCAGCGATCGCGCCGCGTCGACTTGACGAATATTGATTTAAACGTTTATTGCGCCGGCCGTATTAATTATGGAACTCATTGGCCGGATTTCGGACGGCGGGTCCGGCCGGCAGGAGCGTCCCGAAAGCGACGCAGCGCGCGGCGAGCAACGGCAAACAACAATCAATCAATACGCGAGTTCAATCGGGCCCGTCAAGGCGGTTAATTTAGAGGCAATTAGGTGAACTGCTGGTACATGCCCTCGGCGCCGCGGGCGAGCGACAGCGGACGCGTCCCGAAAATCTCTAACGAGCCGACATGGATGATAATATGGATATGACCAACATGGCCGACCGGTCGACACCATCAGCGTACACGGGATGCACATGTGGATTACACTTGCCGGGGATATGAGATAATTTAAAGATGTGACTGCGGCCGGGATTGTTTAAAGACGCGCTGCGTGTCGCAACAAGAAGCAAGGGCTCATATTGAATTAAATAAAGATTGATGCGTTCGCGCGTCCCGCCCATTAAGTTCGCTTTTAAGTCGGCTGCCATTAAAACACCCCAGCTATACAAGGTGTTAAGTAATCCCTCGAAAAATTTTATTGCGCTAAAAATGAAATGTTATCCTTTCCTTTCTTCTAAACTAATTGATAGATCGATTTGGTTTTTATGCCAAAATATTCCGCAGATTCTAAAGAATTTATTGCTATTTTTCTTAATGCGTTTTAATGGTAAATATGGACCCATTTTTGGGCTTTTGTGTGATCCACTTTTTAACAACAAAGAGGCACACTATTTCTCAGTCTAGAGGCTCTAACTTGATTAAATTTTATTGAGAAAACTTCATTATTACGGAAGTTATGAATTTTTGCCTGAAAATTTTCAGTTTTGCACACATTTTTGGCCTGGTTTATGTTATACAGTTGGTAGCACGTGTCTAAACAAAATTAAGGCTGGGTTACGAAGAGAGTTTAACAAGGAATAAAATAGAACAATTGTTTATCAAAATACGTTCGATAGTTTTTGAGATATCGCACAAAACTCTCGTCAAAAACCAAGCTGTAACTTTCAAACATAACTCTTTGAAGTTTCTACCGAAAAGTCGTGTCTTCTTTGCGGAAACATTCGGTATGTTCTAAAATTAATTACCGAACGTCTTGGTAATGTCTACAAGCAACCCCACCCACTCCTCGGCAATTAAATTAAAATTAACCATACCATTTGCGCTTCACAAAAACGCCTAAAAATATGCAGCAAGTGTTTCTGGGCGCTTAAATGTTTAACGTCTCGTGGGCGGAGTAAACGAGCGCAAAGTGTGAAGTCCCGTTAAATTTCGCAATTAGCCAACATCAGGTGTAATAGTCAATGTCCAAAGCGTGCGACCATTTCGCGTGAATTGTGCATCGCGCCTCCGTGCAGATTGCGTCTAGTCGCCGCCGCCATAACATTTCGGGGGGCGAAATTAGCCGTTTCATGATATGCATGATATGCATGTCGAGCGCACCCGACGCGGCGTCCGCAATATTAGTAAATTATTAATGTGTAGTTAGCGTGAAAATGCGCAATATTGGCAAACACGAGCGAAAAATGATTATTGATGCATTTTATTCCGAACCGAACAACATTTTCCCCGCAAAAAACAAGCCGTGCCAACGAAAATTACAGGCAAACAATGAAATATAAATCATTCGCACTTAACCCGTTGATTGCGGTGCAAGCACCGCCCGAATGCATTATTTTATACCTACAAGGTAAGAACAACAATAAAACGCTAACTTGAGTTTGCCAATTAGGTGTGACGCGACAAATAAATTACTTTTTGCCACTTAACGCCTAATTGAACGCGTAAAAAGCAGTGCGCGTGCGAATAAAGTAATTGACATACTGAAACACTAAGCAAATCATTCCGATTGATGATTATTGAGTTGCGCGTGTCAGTGGGAGGAATCTATACATAAATTATTCATTTAATTCAGTTAGCATGTCAGTCAGATCGCGCTTCGTAATTATCTAGAATTAAACGAGAAACTACATCAACAATGAACTCAATTGAGTTCAAACTAAGCGTTGAGCGTTAAACTATTGTGCAGTTCTTCTATCCTAGTTAGAATGTCAAAATTTATGACTTAATTTTACTTTGGCGAAGTTTTTACGACTCGGGCCCGAACGTTCGTTCGTGCGCTATCAAGTGCGTAAAAATCAAACCGTTATTAATAAACAAGTAAATCGGCTCGCGATCGGCGCAAAACAAGTGCGTACGCTAATTATGAATGATTTATAGTTTCTGCGATGATGGCTATACATAGTTCCATATAATTTCGTCTAATGTCGGATCACATGCGCAGCGATTCAGCAGCGATAGAAGGCTTCTTCGCGCTTAAGTCGACTTTAACTTAAGGCGAGTTAAATATAGACCACGGAGAGGAAAGCCGGCGCTTCCTTTCTGTCTAGGTTAAGTTTAGTATTTATAGGTTTTGAAGAAACAAAGAACGAAAACAAGAAAGAAATTATTTCAGAAGGAAATTCATTTGAAAGTAATAATTTCCAGCGTGTTTTAGAAAGGATTAAGTTGTAATGAGTGAAGATAGAGGTCGCTCTTCTCGACTTAAAAGGCAATAAACTTATAATTAAGATAAGTAATAGGTAGGTACTTGAAAACGGCAACCATTACGTTTAAACGCTCTTTCGTATTTTGTTTAAAATTGCTGAACAACCAAGTAAAAAATAACAAAACATCTTTTCGAACGCTGAAATTATTAAAAC
The DNA here is from genome assembly GCA_030557295.1 of Ecitodaemon sp. MM-2014. Taxonomy (NCBI): domain Eukaryota; kingdom Metazoa; phylum Arthropoda; class Insecta; order Coleoptera; family Staphylinidae; genus Ecitodaemon; species Ecitodaemon sp. MM-2014. The sequence continues at coordinate 26,780 of JARRAA010030549.1, forward strand.
TGAAACATTTTATGTCTTTGTAAAACTCACAAAGACTAATTTGAAACGCCAAAAAACTAATTGTGCAATTCGGTTTCGGAGTCGGCTGGCTTTGAAAGTTTTACAAATTAAATTAGTTACCCCAACTTCTGCTACTTTTTTAGTTACTTTTTCCGCCCATAGAAATCCTCCCAGAGGCGACTTCTTCAGTGTGCAGACGCGAACCACGAGGCTTTCTGAAGTGGGATTATGCATCTTCCACCTGACTAAAATTTATGTTTATTCGCCTAAATCGGCAAAGCGCGCAAAAAACGCCATGACATATTTATTGCAGCAACACAAAAGAAGAATGATTGATGCGATTCTTCGCGCTTACACACCTACGCCGCGCCAACAAAGGACGCGTTAAATAACTTCGGTGGGCATTCCGGCTCCGGCCTCCTTTTGCGCTGCGACAGCTTCGGGGTGCCTCAATGTTCGGCAATTTCGACGCGCGTAAAATATTGTTTTCGAGCGCGCCAACAACGCCTTAACTCGAGACGTGCGAAAACCACCTGGGAATAAACGGCGTTTAATAAACGATGATTTTCTCAACAGGTTTCGGAGGTGTTTCTTTTTAGTTTCCAATATCGCGTCGAAATCTGGTTCGAGGTTCAGGGAAAAACGTAATATTGAGGCATGGCAAATTAAACGTTGCCGTGCGGCGGCGTTGCGGAGCGGAGCGTGAAGAACAAAAAAAAAAAGCAAAATTCTACTCACAATCATCTCCAAACGGCAAAACGCATAATTTGTGCCGAAAACGTGACGATGGCTGAGCGAACGCGCTAATAGACGCTCAACACAAACAGAACAAACGCAAGCGAATACGGATGAAGGATTTTTCGACACGAAAATCCCGAGCCGAAAATAAAACAAAACTTCGTACTTTAAGTTCGCGATCAGCGCCAACGAGTAATCACTGTCATTACGTTGTTTCTTCGAGTTTGCCATTACCAGTCAACGTGTTATTACAATAATTCTTTCTAAAAAAATGTCATGATATTACTGTAGGCTTACATTGAACTTATTACGCACTCATTACGCAATTAAATGTAACAGAGAATTAAACTACGAATGAAACGAAGCGCCGTTATAATTCGTTTTTAAATTAAAAGTGTATTAGTCTAATAACGCGACTTAATGTCACATGGGGAATTAATTATGTATAAATGAAATTAAATCAAATTCTCTAGCGTCACTTAAACAGTGTAATCATGTTTTGATTCCAGGAATAAATACATAACAACGAGTGAAAATAAAAGTGCCGAAAGCTTACCCATCGACGGATTTACGATTTACAGTTAGTCTAAATATTTATCTAGATTTATAACGTAGCTTAATAAGAAAATGTCGCTCGTCGTATCGATGGCTGCGAGTGAAGCCGATATCGAATAAAGAGATCAAATGAATATAATATTTCCGGATTTTCCGCGCCGATAAGCCGTTAAACACATGCTAAATAGATTTATATATTCACGACTGAATTGTGTGCGTTCGCTCCAATTGAAGCTATCGAATTACCGGAGAACTATGCAGAGGCAAGAAAATTGTAGCTGGGAGTCCGGAGGAATATAACTTAATACCTTAAGTACGACCGGACAGAAATACAAGGAGTTCGAATAGGTTTTCGAGGCTATGCGAGGCTAGACGAGGTTATGCGAGGAGGTTAATATATTGCCCGACAGATGGCGGTCTTTTGGCATGCATATTTCGACGTTTAAGGTACATTTGTCAGCAGTTTTTTTGTTACCTACTGATAGCGACTGCTTTACGACCGCGTCGCGGTCACACCCCATATATTTAGCTCGACAAAAGAATCAATTTAATTACCCGCATATGCACATACTGACAATATTCACCACATGACGCGAAATGCCCGTCCGCCGACCGCACAATGCGATTCGGGACAATGAAGTCGTTATTTTTAGGGCTTTGGGATTTCGACTCGGACATGGACACATCCATCACAAATGTCAACGAAAGCTATACTGTAAGGTATAGGCAAAAATATAACCTCACCAAGCATAATCTAGCTTGTAAAATATATGGCAGCACTTGTTACGAAAGTGCGGTAATAAAATATCGTAAAAACAGCGCGTGCGGCTTCGAGCATGTGTCGACATTGTGCGCCGATCATGTTGATACGTCACATTAAAAAACGATTTGATGTTGACTCAATCGGCTCTCGCCGAATCCACGACGCGGCAACGCTCGCGCAAAATGCGAATTGTGCGTGCGGCGATTTTTATGAACAATTTAACAATTCATTCGCGTCGTTACAGCGCGCCTTCGAGCGCTGGCGTTTTTTCTATCGTGCGCTGGGACAATTTGAGCGGCTAATTTCGTTTCGTTTGAGGTCGGGACCACGAGCCGCTAGTTGTGGAACATTGTGGAATTGAAATTAACCCATCATTTAAAAGTTCAAGGACGGCACGGCGTTACGAACGCGCGTAAATTGCTACGAAACGCATGCCCCAAACACAACTAAAACTCTAGGTGGTAATTTAATAATAATTACGTCGGCATTGTGTGCGCGTACAGGAACGGATTAAATAAACACGCAGGAAGCGCGGAGAGTCGTTAGTTCGGCTTGGATGTAAATTTGAAACTTTCGACGAATCGTAAGCCAACAGTCGGGCCTATTTCTTACGTCCAATCAATTTTTTAATCGCTTGTTTAGATTTTTTCGAGATTACGACAAGTAATTGAAAAATTAGAACGCATTGGAATTATTGATCGGCCATGACTGAAGATAATCAACTTGTTACATTTTTCGAGCGCAAAAAGGAGGAAACGATAGCGCGTTGTTTATTGTTGCCCGCATGGGCAAACGCACTTACAATACTGACGCGTTGGTGAAAAAAAAGCGTGCGTGAAGTAATGAGGTTTTAAATGTGTTCCCCTCATTAAAACCATTAACTTCTCGATGTGGCGAGAAGGACGAAGCAAGGCCGATTTC
>JARRAA010030591.1:0-30101 GCA_030557295.1 Ecitodaemon sp. MM-2014
ATAGAAGACCGTCTTAACTAAGGTATTGACAAACAAATTAATTTATTCCGTCCCTATACCTCATTATTATGCGGGTTTTTCGGTCTGACCGGAATACTATTAAAAATGATTTACGAGGTAGGCTGGGTAGCCTAGCCTAGCCTCGCCAAAGTGTGCACACGGTTATAGTACAAGACCGAATTGCTCTCTATAAACACCGGAATTGAACTCAACCTTACCTTCAATAAATCGAGGGGATTCTGAAGTTCCCCCTTTATGCATGCGGTTGACATGGTAATCCTCCTCGCGACGCCGACGTACCAACAAACAGTCCGTGTTGCATATAGTAGCAACACCGGGAGACATCAATAGCAACGCTGCCGCGCTCTAACATAAACAAGACACTAACGCCAACGCTCTCGCGTTTGACAATCCAAAACAAATACGCCAACACAATTTAACCAAATCACCAGAATGTGATTGCTATATCAATTACCTTTAAAAAGTATTGTTAAAAAATTATTATTTAACTCTATTAGACGACTATTAACAACATTCATCTCGCGCATCGCCTGCACACTTCGCACGCCGACAACTCACAATCAGTACCTGGCTATCTGGCTTCATCACTCTCTTCTCCAAGGTTCCTTTTCTCGGCGTTCTTCGGGTGAGGCCGGTTCGGCAATTCGCACAACCGCCGCCTAGTACCGGATTTATTATTTCAATATAACGTATTAGATAGTACTTTTTTACACACATTATAACCATATATGTTCATATATTCATATCCGAAATTGCTGATGGGGAATGTTCATACCGCAATTAAGTACGTGCATGTTTTTTTTTTTCAGATTTGATACTACTGTTAAACTAAACACCTGTCTCGTCACGATTTGCTTAAAATTTAAACAACTGTACTATATCATTCGAAAACTCAATTAGCGAAATTGGCTCATCGACTCCAGGCCAGCTGATTTCTGGCAAAGGGGCATCGTCACAGTAATACAATCAATTTTCCTCCTCTCTATTAATTGAAGAACTAGCTTTCCCAAGAACTTTGTTCCTTATTATTATAAATGTTGTGTTACGTACTTTCTTATTTTTCTTATGACCAGTGAACAGCATGCTTTAATATCAGATAATTTCCAATCACTATCATACCAACTATTCCTGTTCCATGAATTTCCAAAATTTCCTGCTTAAACGACCTTGGTAATCGTCGATTCCTCTTGCATTTTCCGTACTCCGCCGCGTCGGTGTCGGCGTCGCGTGACGCGTTGTGAGCTAGCCCACTATTTGACTTTTCATATATCCATCACGTTTTCTCTTTCAAAATTTCTCATATCTCTTTCAACTCCCATCAGAGCCTTTCGAAATTTCCTTTCAACTCGGTTCAGTCGTTTTAAAGTTAAAGGGACTGGAGGCGAACGAGATCTACTTTATGTTCATTTGTGGTCGCTGCGTTCACGAGCACAGTGCGCAGTGCGATCGCGGGTGCGACCCCAGCTGGAGCGGTCGCACTCGCACTCTCGATCGCACTGCGATGAGCAGAGGTAGATTTCGTTCACGTCAAATCCCTTGTGTACGAACATTTATTCTCCATTTTAATATTCAGTAAATGGCGCTTATAAAGTTCCGTGGTTCAGTGGCAATGCATACATTTTCATGGCCGTTTATATGGTAGCATCTACTGTATAAGAAGATAACGAAAAAGTGGACAAAAATTCTCATTACTTATTACTCAACAAAATATTAGTTTGGCGAACGATTTTGGACTATCACAAATGGATCAGTATCATTGGAGACATTTTAATTTGTTTATTTATATAAATGTATCTAGATTAAACTGATACCATATAAACGTCTACAAAGCAGTTAATCATTTCACGTCATTCGTTTCAACGATATCGCAATGGAAGTCTCTTACGTCTCAAACGTTTCAATGCGTCCGAGTTCACCTGCGGGTGCATTCCCGAAGAAAAAGCCCGAGGGTCCCAAATTTCAACTCACGCCTGAACAAAAGAAGGACATGAAGGAAGCCTTCGATATTTTCGACTGGGACGGAACTGGTCGAATTGACGTCAAAGAGGTGAAAGTCGCCATCCGCGCTCTCGGCTTTGAACCGCCGATCGAAGAGATGAAACGAATGATTGCCGCCGTGGATCCAGAAGATTCGGGCAAGCTGTCCTACGAGAACTTTATCACTTTAATCGCTGGCAAAATGTCCGAACGTGACTCGAAGGAGGAGTTGTTGAAAGCCTTCCGGCTCTTCGACGCGGAGCAAAAGGGTTACATCAGCATGGAGACGCTTAAAAGAGTCGCCGAGGAAGTGGGAGAAGATGCCACGGAAGAGGAACTAACTGAAATGATTGACGAAGCGGATATGGACGAGGACGGCCAGTCAGCTGGGAAAATTACCGAAGAAGAGTTCCTGAAATTTATGCGGAAAATGACATTTTCCGAAGTGTCAATCAATTAAATCCGATAAATATGAAAAACAGCGAATTCGAAAAGAAATTAGTTGCCACATAAAGCGCTAAGCAATTTCAACATTAACAGCTCTGATTGTCCCAAGAAAATTGCTCAACGAGAGTAATGAATGAATTGTTTCGGTTATGTCATACCTATTGTAATTGTTCGATCCAGTAACTAATTAATGAATAAATTTGAATAATAAGTAATCGACATTACATACCTGTTATTGTATTTGCTACGGTCTGTAGTTCCGCCGACTTGCGCTAGCTCTGTTCGCCGAGGAAGGAAGAAAAAAGAAACGAGAAAAATAGAAAGGATAGTAAATCAAGCACGACTTTAGCATCGTTTGTCTTCGTTGTAGAAAGCGCATGCTAAATGATGATTAGCTTCAGCTCGATTATCACGCTCGTGGTGCATTGGATAACGATTCGTTTCTTCAATTCGGTCGGACGAATTGGCATGCACTTCGACTAAAGAGCATAAAAGCAACCACAAAATAGAATTAACGAACACTTGTTTTATAAAACCAAGCGCAACGTTTCATTGTTTTCATTCAATCTCTGGTGATCGGAACGTAAACAACGTGTGTAAAAATGAATATATTAATTAATTTGTGTCTTTATATCTCGACGATTGTTCAAATTTACGGCGCCCAGCCAAGATCAACGAGTTTCCGAATATTGGATATACCCAAAGCTGAAACTTTGGGCCAGTTCAGTAAATTATTACGACCACCACTTGCGTTTTCGTACAATCAAGACTCTAAATCATACGAATCAGTTATTAACCAAAGAAGATTGAAGCCCGATCCGCCGCCTACCATTAGAAGATTGGATTCCAAACGGATTTTAATGCCGAAGAAATATGTTAAAGACGTACCAGCACAAGGTATTCCCGAAAAAGAAGAATTTTTGATTTACGTACCCGAGGAAGAACAACATTCACAGTCACAGCAGATTACTGTTCCGGATCAGTCAAAAGAAGAAAGTAAGGAAGAACTACGCGAACCTCTTCAGGAAGCAGAATTCGCTGAAACTAGCAGTGAAGTTAAAAACGCACCAGAAAGCGATCAACATATTCAGGAAACGCATCGGAAGAAGCACACGCCCAAACCGGTCAACACAAAGTATTCTAAGGGTAGCGAAAAAAGTGATAAGTCAGATTATCACGAAACGCACAAAAAGAAAAGCGACCGAGGATACGAAGCGGAACATGTGAAGCATAAAGTTGAGATGGGTCACCATATCGAGAAAGGTAAATCAGGACATCACGAGGATAAAGGTGGCGATGAAAAGAAGTTTGATAAAGGCGAAGACTATGAGGCTGCGCATCACGAAGAAGATGATGGAAAGAAAGGATCAAAGGTATTACTCATTTTAATACATTCGTAAGAAATACCTCTTGATTAATGAGTCGTTTGTTTAATATTACGCAATAGTATGAAGAAGACGGAGAAAATGACAAAGGACACGCTACAAAAGGCACTCATAACATTCGCAAAAAAGATGAGTACGTGAAGAAAATCGAATTCTTTGACGAATATCACGAAGACTCCGACGAGGACGAAGATGGCGCACACGAAGATGACAAAGACTACAAAAAGGGACATCATGATCAGAAGGAACATCGTGATTCAGCATACCAGCATAATGATTACGATGATTATACGAGTCTTGAAGACACAGACGAGCACAAGTATTCCGAAGGAAAACACGATGCAGATTCTCACGCGCAACATCACGATCATGGTAATGAGCACGGAAAGAAATCCAATCACGAAACGAAAAAGATATGGAAGATTATAGTGACGGGCAAAAATCGTTGAAGTGGATGGAAATAAATACAAATAGTAAATATATAGTGCAATTGTTATATAAATAATAGAAATGTTTATTAAAAACCAGCGCGTTTTGTGCAAGATAACATTTTGTCACTCATAACATGATAATACACTTGCATATTAGTAAATTTTAAACGAAGTTTAAGTTAAACGATCAATTATTGTCAAACATCACAAAAGTCTGTGTTCAATCAATGTTTCCAATAAAAACCAATCACCATTTTACCCATAGTTAACTTAAACTTGATTTAAAATCTACGGAAGTTGTGCTTTGACATTACCCACACAATTATGTACCGCCCAATCTATAACCGCAGTAAAATCAAATGTCGGAAATTAATAAATTACTTACTTAACTGTATCTAATAGTTTGGTTAACATTTTTGTATGTGACGTCTATTCTCTCCTGTACATTTTTGAAATACCTCGACAGGCTCTCCGCCTTGTCGTGCAAAACCTGCAGACCTAAACGGACCTTCAAGTAAATCAAGTCTTTGATGAGCCCGAAGATAGTTTCTGTTTTTTCGATGATCGGATTGTTTGTAGTTGTCATGATATCATCCGGCGTGGTTGTGTCGTAGAGGTTATCCTTTGTCGAATCACTGTTAGGAAGTAAAGTTGGAGAAACTGTGGTTGTTGTGGTCGCCAAGATTATTGTCGATAAAATATTAACTTCTTTCTTGTCCCCAGTGTCAATTTCATTGTCGATGTCTGTCTCCGTTTTGTCCAAACGACGCACTTGTCGTTTCCTCCTCCTTGGAGCGTGTTCCAAGGAATAGAGGGCTTCCGCATGTGCTGGAATGCTTTCGACAACGAACACTTTTTCTTGTTGATCATCTTTGTCGTCAATTGTTCTGGGACCATGTTCTGGGACAACTGCCGGTGCAGGAGCTTCAGTGCTAGGTTGGATCTGTGCTTCGATGCCTTGTGGCACGTTACCAACCACAAACTGATCTTCTCCAAGAGCGGAAACTGGTTCCTTCTTAGGTTCTGCGTTCTCGAAAGGTTCGTACGAGTCTTTATGGTTATTGTAGGTGGTCTTCTTTGGACTACCGATTATTACCTCATCGGCTTGATACTTTGTCATCGGATTCAGTGCGACAGGTTCTACTGATCCCTCCATGTACCTTTGATCGACGTTTCTGAAACGACTGTGTTGGTAGCCTAGATTAACGCCACTGTTGTAATTATTCAAGCCGTAAGTATTTCTCGAATTGTGCGACCTGGTGTTGTAATAGTTGTTCGCAGGCATACCGGCAATTACTTTCCCGATTGCTTCTTCCTCTGCAATGCCACCTGAGTATTCATCGGTATAATGATAATTGCCCTCCTTATCCTTTCTGTCCACTTCGTAAGATCTCCGCAACGCGCCAAATGGATACAAGAAGTAGCTCGCGAGACCAGCTGTTACCATCAAGCCTACCAGACCAACTCCCACGGTCGGCATGACTTCTCGACTCAAATAGTTGTACAGCTGTGTGCCAATTGGACGCTCCTTGTTCTTAGTCGAGAGCTTAGTGTTGTTAGACGAATCCATTTTATCTTCCGCAGCTGGTTTCTTACGCCTGTTCTTATTCTTCTTCTTTTTGGGAGTTACGGTTGTTGGTCGTTTAGCTTTCTTATCAGCTGTGGTCGTAGACAAGTCAAGGGTACCTTCTTTGGCTTCAGGCTGCAGTTCACTTGCTGAAGATTTAGTCGGAACTTTAACGAAATCAGTCTTTTTGTTTATAGAAACAGTCGTAGAAGAGCCATCTACTTTAGTCGTACTTTTGGAAGGTTTGGATGTCGTTGTAGTGCTGGTAACCTTTTTAGACGATTGCGTTGTTTTATTATTATTAACAAGCGATGCCTTGACTTTGGCCGGTTTAGTAGTCTTCTCAGGCTTCTCAGTTGTAAGTGCAGTGGTTGCAATATTTGCCTTCAAAGTCGTAGATACAACGGTTGTAGATTTCTTGTTTGAAGCCGCAGTGGTGGAAGGTATCGGGGTAGTGGACTTCCTTTTAAATATTGGTTTAATGACTTTATCCTCATTATTAACAGTTGCATTCTTCACTTGAGCTGCAGGTTTCTTCGTCGGTTTACTTGTGGAGGACTGTCCACTCAGCAATATCCAAGTTGAAAGACCACTATCGGTCGTAGATTTGTCCACCTTATAGAAATTCATATTTTTGTGAGCTTCTTCCAACAACATCGCTTCTTCATCGACCGGTTCCGCTACTCCTGCATGTCCGAATTCAATGATCTCCGCGTGATCTCGTCGTGTTTGTTCTCTGTATTTCGGAGGCGTTCTTGTATCAAAGGCGATGTGCGACGTGGCGTTCAGTTGCATCAACTGGTCAGCTAACTGTTTCATCGTTTCGCTGATTGGTGAAACATTTGTTCTAAAAAATAAATTGAAAAACGAGATAATTTCTAGTTCAGCAACAATTGTATCACATCTGAGGGAATGTGGGAAACGGTAGGAAACAAGAACAAATAAATTTCTTTGATTATTATTTTTCTTCGCACATACAATAAATATTATTTTTATATTTACATAATAAGCTGGAATAAAATAAATAATGTACATAATAAATAACAATTATTTACTACATAACAGTTTCCTGCAATTCACTTATATGCAAGCTTTGCGTAAGTTTCTGTTATGTCATCAATGCAGAATATATGGCCGTAATTTAATGTTTACCTATCTAAACGCATCGTCCTCATCTTCATCCGTATCTATACCTCGCCTATGTTTTAAGTAAGGTCGATGACCATAATAAGGATTATGACCACCGGCTGTTTTGGTCGTGTCTAAAATGTTCGTCCACGTTTTAGTCTGGTGATTCCAGAACCAACCATTAGGATGCACCACGGGTTTGTGCACGTGTTTGTAATGATAATGCGTCTTTTCTTTTACATCCGACTTGCCTGCAACCCAGAAAATCGCCGGGAACCACCACGGGAAGATTGCTACGAATGTGGCTACCAATGTTTTCGCAAAAACAACTACAGGGATGGCAACCAGGACGGGCCAAATGTACCTAAATATCGATGCAAATACATTCCACAAAGCACCCGCAATGTCCATCAAGCCTTTTAGGTCAGGAAGTGATATATTTGGTAGGCCAGGAAATTCAGGTAATTGAGGTATACCTAATGGGGGGAAACCACCACCTGGAGCACCACCTCCAGCTGGAGCTGCTGCTGGCGCTGGTGCAGCTGCTGGAGCCGCATCTGCTAAAGGTACAGTACCGGCTGCTGGGACTGCATCAGCCGCCCCTTCAGGTTTACGTGTATCATAGGCTGGGTGGTAATGTGAATTTAGTACCACGTTCAAATCGGGACAACCAGATTGTTTAGACTGGGGTGCAAACACATTACTAGTTAAATGGTAAGAGGGGCACGGGTTTCCATTAGCCGAATAAAACTGTCCCTCATCTTGTCCATCAGGGATTAGATCTAAATCTACTGTACCCAGAGGTATGTCCACAATATCACCTAAATCAGCTGGGTCATCAAGCGGGACAGGATAGCCATTCGAGGAAGTTTCCACCGCACTAATTGGAACGATATTGTCGCTATAATCGGAAGTAGAAGTTTGTGGAGGTCTATCGAACGTGTATTGCGGTGAATACGAAGTGACCTCAGGCATGGGATCCGGTGTGGGGATATGATACAACACGAAATCGGATTGTTTGAGTTCATTCTTCTTCGAGTTCGTGGAATTGTTTCGTCGCAGTTGCGTGTAATTTTTATATCGAATGAGATCCTGTTTGGTGTTAATGGTCGAGTATGGCCAGCTAGGTTTTAATTTTTTAATGGTGGTGTTGGTTTTGGGCTTCTTCGTGGTCGAGCCAAGGCGGATGCCGCCACCAACCGTACCGCGATGATAAGTAACGGTAGCGTTTTTCAATTGGACATTTAGATTGGGACTTAATTTAACTCTCGTGACTTTTTCCACGGCGCTGGCCTTGGTCGAGGTTTCCGGCGCTTTAACGGCATTGGCCTGCACGCGTGGCGGCTGCTTGCGACTGCCTTTCGTATCGTTTTTTACAACGCCGATTTTGATGTAATTGTCTTTGTTGGCCGGATGTACTTCTTTCGCGGCGCGCGACGATTGCGCGCTCATGTGCCGCAAACGAGAGCGATCTACGGCGACTTTGTCGGTAACTAACAGTTCTTCGTTTATGGTAATGTTCGCTAATCTACGCAAAGCCTGCACATAAGTTGGCGGCGCTTTGTTACTCATTATCGATAATCTAGAATTGTTAAGTAATGTGCCTTCGTCGGATCGGTACCTGGATGTCGTCGACGTGGTCGTGGACGTTGTGCTACTGCTGCTCGTTGGCATCGAAATGACTAATGATAGTGTCATTAAGGACACCACCAGACACCACTGTCCAGTGCAGCTTAACATTTTTAACACCTGCAAAGGAAGAAGGTGGAGGTTAATGTCACGGTTTACTGTAATACATTAGAAAATAAACAAACTTTTCTGCTATTTGCATCAACGTTTCAAACGGAAAATATATCAAGAATAATTTAATAACAGCTTATTCATTAATTAATTTTATAGCGTTTAATTATTGGGTTGAGTTGGGTTAAGTGAAGAGCTTTTAAACTAAATCCCTACCACGCCACGATTTGCATAACATTTTTTATAAATATAAAAGTTAAATAAAAGTTATTTTCTCCCTTGTAAACCTGTCGTCTTCATTTGTTAACATTCGTAATTTTCAACAATGAGAAGGACCTCAAAAATGGGTTCCTTAACTTCTTCGAATTTATGCCAGCCAATGTCTGGCAAAAGGTCATCGATAAACTGGTCGAACACTGACAGAAGGTCGTTAGCAATAGCGGAGAATTGATTGAATTGTTGTTATATTTGTTGTTGTAGTTGAATTTTCAATAACGAAAAACGCTCATTACTTATTACTCAATCTCAAACAATCCATTCTCTTCCTGAATTTTCCCATCTCTGTTTAGAATTTTGAGAAATGTGGACCATAATACAATAATTTGTTCCAATGTATTTTCTCATCTCCATTTATTGTGGAATAACGAAAAGTGTTGTCGATAAAACGCTCATTATTTCTTACTCAACTCATGTTTTAGCATGATAACATTTCTACTTTATACAAATTTATAAATTTAATAAATTTATTAAATGTAATTATTTTGTACACTCTAATCATGTCATTACCCGCGTCAGGAATGCTAATACACGTCATTTTAGGACGTGATTCTTTATAAGCTTCGTAACAATATAACTGTTCATAACCAGTGCTTTGCTTACTCCTTGAATTAGTAGATGATGTTTGGTTTACTGCGCATAACTATCGTGAATACTTTTGTGCACGAAACGTTGTGCAGTACAAAAAACAGTTTTCATGCCATTAGTTAAAAGCCGTTTTAGCGTAATGGAAGCGCGCATTTCTCTAATGTTAATTGCGGAAAACCTAAATGTTACAACGAGGCTCGAACCAAAACAATAAACGCAACGAAATGCGCAAATTATGAATGTTTTCTGGTATGAGTGTACTGTTACCGACCCACAATGTTTTATGTTAAATGAGTTTTAAGTCATTTGTGGGTTTGCGGAGTCCAAAAATTGGAACACCAAGTAAATAACACGCTTCAAGCATATTCTTTAAATCAATATAGAACAATATGATTCTCGCGGAAATATGTATATCTAGAGTTTTTGTTACTTCTTGAAGATTTCCGCCTTCATAAATCGGGAACAAGAATATATCCTAGATAAATTGAATTGTTCGGCGAATGTCTACGTTTAAACATCCCCATTGGCCAAGAGGTATTTCAATTTAATGGATGAGTAATTCATTCGACGCGCCGTCGAAGTATGTTAATGAAGACGTTGGAATCGTTGGAATCTGTAAAGGATGGCGCATGTACCACACCGTCTTGAATAATATATATACCTAGTCATGCAAGGTGGAAGTGTAATGGACATACTCCGAATGATACCGCTAAGTTCGTTGACTTTCCCTGACCATGGCTGTGATTTCATGGCCAATGGAGTGCTCGTCGCACTCATCGACGACTTTTGATGCTTAGGTTTTTGACGTCTTCCACACACGTCTTCATGTATTTCTCGTGTACCCAAGACTATTTAAATTTGCATCTTCGTGCCATCTTCATAAATGATTACGTAACTCATGTTCACTGTAATTATGTCATCTTTGCAAAGAACGTATCGGACATTTGTAATGTATGCTTAAGGTATCCTTCAAGCCTTAATGTTAATTAAAACAGACAACAATATTTATTATGCTTCAGCGATTTATAGATTATATGAATTTAAATTGGGGAAATTGCTAATTTTGTAGGTCAACATTTTTCACTTTTTTTAATTACTGTATCATTTTTAGCCGAAAAAAATAGTCTCTATTAGTTTTAATGCCATTAGCACGCAAAAATTTGAAATAAGTAATCGCTAGTTGCAAGCGTAACAGTGAAACCAATAAATAATAAAATAATAATAATCAAAAGTTGAATTAAACATGTTTAAATTTTGTAAGTTCTTAATTTGCTCTTCTTCCCTTTGAACAGTGGCATTGTAACATAAAATTTATAAAACTAGAAGTTACATTTAATTTCACATAATAATTACACAAATAAAACCACACAGAATACTTTTAGATTCTTCCATTCGATTCGTTCAGTTAATAAAATGTTTTCCAAAGTAAATGGAAATATTGTACAATTGTTTTAAAAGAAATAATTAATTTTTTGAGAATACTCTAATTTGAAATTTTTTATAATTGAAAATATAAATTAGAACTGGAATTATAAAACGCAAAGTTTTACTTACTTTTATAGAACCACTCTGATCGAAGAAGTAAACACTGACACATCTGAAGAACTACTGTTGGATGAAACGAGTTATTGAAGACGAGACGTCGAGGGATAACGGAACCCATGGCATACGCCTGAAATGTTTTTCAACAATTAAACCGCTTGCTTTTCAACCAACGCATGTTATACAATAGGAATTGCTGAGTCTGAACGTAGGCAACTCATTTTACATTTCAAATTATTGTTTTTATAACGTGTCTTAGATGCAAATTGCGATACGGATAAATATTATATTATACTAATATACACATTTTAATCAATTGACTAATAGGAACTGCAAGTGTTTGTTCTGACACAGCAAGTTTAAATGGTTAACAAATTTTGTAAATGAATAGTTGGTTGCATACAGTAAAACTCTATGCAGGTGGTTTAAATATTTCTTTACGTTATTTTCTGAAATTATTGTTTGATCATGTTAATAAATAAACATTCGATACAATAGGAAAATTGATTCGAATGCATTCTAATTTTATTGTGGTCGTAAAGCAAATTTTGACGAGCAACTCGTGCATAATCATTAACTTTCTACGGAAGAGCTAGGATAATAATAATAGGCTTCCATCTGAAATTACAATATATAATCAATGCATATATTAAAATTTGGAATGCATGCTAATTAAAATATTGTTTATGTGCTTACATTATAGCCAAAGTTATTTGAAATATAAATTATGCCAATCATTAAAATCCCAATTGTCTGCCTGCGGCCTTTCGGAGCTGTTGGTTCTTCTGACAGATTTATTCTATAAAATCTTCTACATCTATTTAGATATGTTAATACCTCACACAATGCATCTGGTTAATTTGTTATTTACTCATCATACAGATACTTGTTTCAGCAATATTAATAGAAATTTAAATATATTTAAAATGTGCAGCTGAACATATTAGGGTAGATTTAAATCATTGTAACGTTAATATAATTATAAATTTGAACATATTACCGTTCTTAGAAAACATTTTTACATCCACAAAACTGTTCTCTAAAATCTACACTTTTACTATCGCATATTATCTTAAGCTCGAGCACACTCACATTCAAGCTCGAGCGGATCAAGTAGGAGAGGTAAAAAGAAATGTGACCTAGTCCTGGTCCTGTCTGACCTAGTAATCATCTCGATTGCACACAAGCTGTTCTAGTGGGGAGCGCCTCGCCACTACCGCGTTATATTGGTGTAACCCAATAACGGAAGTTGGCACAAAACTTGACCATTTGTCTGCAGGTATTGTAGTGTTTGTTTAATCCGTAAATCCATTGAAGCCAATTGTATAATTGGACACTTTCGCGCCAATCGCAATCGGGTGTTCTTGAACATTTTTAAAATTAACGTGCGAACATGATTAATTCAGATACAAAATAAAAATGACTTCATCATTTACATTTGTACCAATTTTTCAACTACAATTTTCACAACTAAACTTGTTTTTGTTACAAATTGTAGAACGTTTTTTCAGACAAGACGAAAGCAGTGGCCCAATTCTATGCTTGGCGTAATTTGAAGAAAGTGTCGAATCTTCAATGGCAAATCAAACAATTGTTATTATGATTCAAGACAAAATTCTCTTGTATCTTACTGATCTAACATTCACCCACGTTCTTAAATCATTCAAGTAGGTTTAAGTTCAAGTTCATGATGAAAATTAAGGTCAATATTCATCGGTGTAATTGTTTTAACTGTTTAATAGGCAAATTCGGGATAATTTGCAAATTACTTTATTGGCGAAAATAAGAAAAGGAAATTCATTTTTTATGGTTCCAAGTAGGTTAATTCATTCAAACTTGTGCAATCAAGATGTCTTGTAAAACTTGCTGATTGCAATCACGAAATCAAGAAAACACGGAAGCACGAAATACAATTCTTCCTTTCTTGATCTTAAATCTTGTATAAACTTTATATACACTCTATAAACTTAAAAATAAAACTGGCAATAGACTTTCAAATAATTGCTCTGTTTTTTTTTTTCGATTGTAGTTCTTTCACCAATAGTACTACACAATATTGTCAGAAATCGTAGTTTACTATTTCTCAGTTACACTTTAGCAATTAATCGCTTTGTGAGATTCCATGTTTCGTTTGTTTACAAACGATACACAATAGTTTAAATATTTGTTTTATGCTTCGATGGTTTGATCCTCATTACTGTTATTGCAATAGTTATGGACGTTTTATGTGAGAGAAAAAGGATCATAAATCGTACTGTCCAGTAATCGTAACGATGTCATGCTGTCAAGAGGAAAAACAGACGCGCACCGAATGGGAAATGTCAAAGAAATTATTTAAACTTTATTGAGCGTAAAAATACGAACTGCTCTAAATGTTCACTAAGCGCTGCTAACTTGTGATTACTAACACTTTAGTGTGTATTTTGTATTTTCACTGTCCTTTTTTTTAATAACATTATAGAAATAATCATTTCATTGAAAATAACTTTATACGAATGTTGAAGATTGTTAATATGAATATTAAAGTAAATATATAGTTATTTATAACTTAGTTTTCATCAGCATTCAGATAAATTTAGCAGATTTTCCTATTTATTCTGAAAGAAAACCTGTGACTACACATACGAACTGCATTGAGTTATTGGCTACCAAACCGTAAAGGTATAAAGAAAGTTTGGACTGAGATTTAAGATCTAACACGGCAGGAAGAAAGTTATGACATTACCGCTGGCTTACATTCTTACATTACACATAAATATGATTGCCCAGTTTGATGATAAGTTTTATATCGTGTTTTCAAGTTTACCAAATTTTATACTATCGATAAACATAAATTTTAGAAAATTTAATCAGCCAGTCTGTTTTGTATAATATGATATAATAATAACGAAACTGTTCAACAATTTGTTCAAAACGCGGGTAAATTTAAAATGAAAGGCGCATTTCAAAATTAATTAATTCTACATTAATTAGAAATTGCTCTCTCATGCGTATTTTATAACCTAATTGCATTTCAAGGCCATTTCCTGATAACACGATATTTGTACTTTCTCTGCATGGTAAACGTATATATGTCAAGCTATCAGATGATCCTTAATATCAATTTAAATTACTTTCCATTTATTTCTTATTCAGGAAGTTAAACGTGATTTCGCACTTGAAATATAGGTCAATTGATATAACTCTAACAGATATCTTCTTGTACATTCTATGGCAAATTTACTAAAAGTTTATTCTTCTACCTCTCGAACTGGCGGACCTTTGTTTTAGAGCAGTGATTCTCATTCACGCACACAAAAGTGCCGCGAAATTCCAAAAGAGTACCGCCAAATTTTAGATATGTACGATTCGTAAACTTACCATTGTGTGCCGCCAAATTTTGAAAATTGTTAAAAGTATACATGAAGCAAGTCGTTAAGGATTTGTGATACCAAGAACATTATATAGATTTGGAATATTTTAGCTGCGCATTAATATGCCCCTGTGCATTTGACGATTGAATATTTTTTTTGATAATTTTTTTTGAACGTGTATTTTAATTTTAAATTACATTATGCTTTTAACAAAAATATAATGTCTCAATGCAACGGTTTTTATATATAAAAAAAAACTCTTTGTGTCAATAGACGAGAGACATTAAACAATTATTTGCTAACATTGTAAGACGCGTGCTCAGCGAATCTACAACGACGCCCCATATGATCGCAGATAATGTAGCGACAAGTGACATTTTTCAAAGTGGCTAATTAAAACTGTACACAAACATCAACCACGACAGTAATGTCACACGAAAATTGTTAATGCGACGTTTGTTGCCTAGTAATTTTTTCACGATTCACTAATTATACATTTTATGTAAAATTACTCACTTACAAGATATAATTAACACTTTAATTGCGTTTATAATCTTTATAAAACGTTTCTTACCATAAAAAAACTATAAAGCATACTTAATTTATTAAAATTTAAATCAGTTTGCTTTCAAATATTTTGATTTTCAATTCATTAGTTAATGCCATTACTTTCTAATTTAATGACAAACCTATATTTTTTCAATCCGCATTTCGTTAATTAATTTGTATTTGTATCAGTTATTTTTCTTAAGAGGCATCCGTTAACTCTTGACACAGATTTTTAATTGTTGTGTGTGTGTTGTCTTAAGCAAATACGGTTAAATAGTTGTACATGCACCTGCTAACTGCGAATGCAATCTATAAGTAACATTAGTTTAATAATTTAATGAAAATCGTATTGTTATTATTCTCTCTTATTAACAATTGAAACTTAAATGGAACAGGTAACCGTTCAAATCTCATTCATCCACCACAATCAGTGTCCAATTTATCACCAAGAAACACAAAGCAAATAAATGAACATAAAATTACACCGCGAATTGTTCTTCCATTAAATAATTGCGTATTACTGTTCCGCAGCGTGTCAAAGAGATGCATGGTCACGAAAGAAAGTCTTTCACTTCTGCACGTTGCGCATTGTCTCGATGCTTTGCGCGGCGGAATGGAACCAAGATTGAAATATGGATTGGTCAGTAGTTCTCGCATTTTACTATCATCGCCTGCGTGTAGTTTCACAGATTCCTTCTGGCATGCGAGTCGAAGCGCGCCGCTGCGTGCCGACGCATAGCAGCACGTCGCGTCGCCCGAGCAGAAACTCTGACAATTTCAAATCACCGTGTCGACCGAACGCACGAAGCTAGCTAAAAGTATGTGGGTTAATGTAATGTGTGCCTGCGTTAATTGGTCATTTTTTTTAATAAATGAAATTTGTAGAATGATCGTTTCACGGCACATCATCGCATGTGCCGATGTGCCCATATTTAGCAAAAAGGAATCAAATCGCAAACATGTCCATGCCGTTTAGAACTAGTCCACTCGAGCAGCAACATTCTTGTCACTTTATATTCACTGGTGTGGTGGAACTCTCTCTTTATTTATAACAAATTGAAAATTAAAGTGGAATCTGTTTTCCATTGTAAACGGATTATTTCACTTTTACGGTCGGTTGTGAATGAAACTTTGCGCGTCTGGCGCATTCTTCCAACCGCACTCGGGCAATTTTTCTTGAAAAACGATTAACATTAACGTTGCAGATGATACACCAAGAGCAAGTGTGACTAATTTTAGCAATTGTGCAAACGATGTGTATATAATCTTATTCACAGTTTAAAATAAACATAGCGTTAAATCCGTACAATTTACATAGAAAGTGGAGAAATATTTTCCAGGTTTAAGATCTAGAAAAGTAATTATAAACGCCACACGGACCGAAATAGTGATATTCTGATGAAATACGTCTTCGTACTAATCATTGCCAGGTGATTGGGCGTAACATTTGATTTTAAATTTTCAACGATAATCTATGTCATTAGAAAACGGGATAATATTAGTGTTATTTTTAAGTTGAAGACTTGATTCGTCATTTTTCTACGTATAAACCTCTAACATATTTAGGAGGCGAAGAATGATGAATTGGTGGATTTCATTATTTGCATAATCTGCTTCCAATCATCATTCCAACCAGCCCAAATGTCCTATTTTAATTTATTTTTTGAATAACAAAGATGCTAGATTGAGTAATATGTAGCGTTCTTTTCTTTATTAAAAATTGGAATGTTTCTCATCAAATATAATATCAATTTTTCTTTATTAAAAATTCGACTGTTTCTCATGAAATATAATAACAATTTAATCAATTATGTTTTCGCTGCCATTGTTAACGATTTCTTTTTTGCCACGATTTGTAGAAAATTTTAACGAGTGTTTTTACCATTCGAATGTTCATTTTCTCCTTTACAACCATGTTGTCTTCATTTGTTAACTAGCACCCAAAGAAAACAAACGATTTGAGTCTGGTAGCACTGGAAAGGTCTTGTACATGGCTCTCAATCGGCAAAAACCAAACGGTGGAGAAGGATATAGCACAGTTGCATCGAGTAAACGAAGCTCTCCTGGCAAGAAAAACACAGAAAAGGTCTTCAGAATGGACACCTCAACTTCTTCGAGTCCAGGTCAGCCGATTTGTGATAAAAAGGAATCGACAAACTTGTCGAACTGTAGGAGGAGATCGTTAATAATAGCGGAGAATGTATAATTGTTTAAATTGTTGTTATATTTGTTGAGACAGTCGAAAAAGAAAAAAAGCGTTCATGACTTATTACTCGACCTTAGCACTGCTCATAATCTGTATCAGTTTGTGTGCTTTAGATATTCAAAGATAATTCATTTGCACATATTATGCAAGTAGGTACTCTAAATAATGTGCTAAGATGGCAATTTTCACATTTATGTGCTTAAGCACATAATTTCGGGAACAGAATTAATAATATTCTCTTCCTGTGATGGCCATAGCATCAAGGCAAGTTGAGATATTAGAAACACTCACGAATTTACACGTTTTCGATTTCAACTCTAACACATTTCAAAGAACTTGTTTAAATTCTAATTCCAGCTTAACCCAGACCGTTAAAGAGCATAAACTGTAATTTAAATATTCATAATGAATTTCTCTAATTTATTTCTTCGACTTATGTTTCACCGACAAACCGTTAGATTGTGCATTCATCTAATATTTATCCAAAAAGGAGGGACATCTTGACCCAAAATTAACATTAATCATAAATAAACATATAACTCTATTTCCATTTCAACAAAACGAAATGTTCATGACTGAACTTCAAATATTCTTGATCAAGAATACCAAACACGTAACGTATATGTGTCATTCCACTATAGTAGATTTATTAAAGTTGTATAAAAGTTTATCCACGATAATTGTACATCAATGTATCAACCGATAGAATTCGGAACCTGTCTATATTTATTATCTACTGGAACGTGACACAGATTTTTACAAGACGAGCAGTCCCAACCAGTCCCAAACAGCTTGCTGCTTCAAAACACGAAAATTTATTATTCACGCCTACATTTATCCGCAGCATTAATTTGCACTTGACATTTTATAACGCACATTCGTTTCCTAACTGTAAAAAAGAAATTCTTTATAATGCGCACATCCTCTTGGCATTTGTTTAAATCTTCAAATGTTCAAATGATAATTGCATTTTATACCTTATTCGTTCTCGCACTACCACTTTTGCCTATGACGAATCATAATGTCTTACAAAGAATTACAATAAAATAACAAACAAGAATTCTCGAATGCTTACCTCATTACGTGTAATTAGTAAAATAATTTAATTTCATCCAGTGCTCACATAATGGACTCCACTTAAACTTTCCACTCTGTTAACTAAAACTGTATTCGCTAATGTGAATCCCAATTTAGTTGGAGAGTCAGGCTCGTCGAAATCAACGCGTGAAACTTTTGGTTTATATTCGTTTATAATTGGACACACAAGATTTTCAAATTATTTTTCTTTCACTTCCTTTAAATGAGTGTTAATATTTGGTTCTCTTAACTTCTCTGTGGACTTGCCAACATCGAAGTGCCCAATATAAATATTTGCAGATTTTAAATTTTTAACGTCTTAAGGCTTCTTCGGCAATCGGCACGCACAGTTAATTAAACGTCGCGTTCATACGCTTGAATGACCATTGATGCTCCGCTTTGATCCTGTCACGTGGCATTCTCTTCTTCACGGTCTTGCAGTTTCACTCCACAGTTTGCTTCGATTATAATAATGTTTAGTTTTTGGGGACTAGAATATCATTTCCTCTCGACTGTGCTACGCCCTCGCAGAATATGATGTGTTAGACACCAACCTGTTTATTCCTTTATTAATTGCTAATTAAATGCTCTGTTTAACACGTTGCTGTTAATGTTTTCGTATAGAGAAACACGCGGAACCATCGATGTGATCCAGTTAGTAGAAAGTCAATGCATGCTCTTCGTTTTTCATCACGTTTAGTTCTCCTGGCTGAATTCCGTCCGTCCGCCTGTGCGAATATAATCCGCGGAGTGATTAATGCCAACAATTTGTTAGACTTTCGATCCTTTCAATCGGGTCGGGTTTATACGCGCGTAACACATCCGATAGTCACTTGTTGGTCACAGAGGTTGGATGGAAGCGAAGATTGCGATTGCAGATGACATCCTAGTTTCGCAGCGCAGTTTCACGACTTGTCGTGGTTCTCCAAGAATAGCCATATAATAACGTTTAACTTTTTTCGCTAATAATGCGCACTGTGCTGTTCAATTGCCTATAATTCTATTGTTCCTGAAGTTTCTTCTTTGGTTTCGATGGAGAGATGCAGAAGTTGCTGAAGTTCACACCCGAATCACACACGTTCTTCTTTTAGCTCGTCTTCGGTATCGTCTCGCGCTGACGGTGATCGGATTATGATTTGAAGCGCGCGCTCGTCGTGCGGAAGACAAGACGCGGCGAAGAGATTCGAAAATGGATTGCGGTGCGAACGGTGCAAACTTGTTGCTAGTGCTAGCTGCTAGGCAGCGCGATGCTTTGGCGGAAGATACATGCGATACAAGCGATTCGAGCCATCCGCGAAGAACTTTCGTCGACTATCAACTTTTCGGGTGGGACGTGTTCTCTAATTGCTGTGGAAGGGGATTCCTGCGCTATTCACTCTTCTTCTGGTGGCTTCGCTTATCTACGGCGAGTAACGTGATAATGTGCACGAGTTTTGTGTAACGCGACTTTCATTTGCATACTGGCCTCTTTTTTATTTTGTTTCTTTAGTGGAATTTGTACACGACGAAAATGAATAGAATTATTATTTATATTTTTTATATTTTTTTTATTTTATATTTATATTTGGGAACTTGCTCCTATTATACTTTTGGAGAATTTATCACTGAATGAACGGAGAATCTGAGATTCTGCAGAAAGCAAATAACAATGAACCAGCACAATTTTGTATGAAAAATAGATTTATTACTTTTGCATGAAATATTTTTGAAAACAAGGTTTTTGTACTGTTTTCTTCTTTGTTAATATTGGTCAATATTTAGAAAAAAAAGTAGTACTAACGATAGTATCATTGGGTTGAGTAATAAGTAATGAGCGTCTACCGTCCACATTTTTCATTATTTTACAATAAATAGAGATGATAAAATCCAGTTTGTGTATGCCCCTTTGTCAGAAATCGGCTGACCTAGATTCGAAGAAGCTGAAGAGCAAATTTTGGAAGCCCTTGTCAACAGAATGTAGACGAGAAAATTAGCTTTCGAATGGTATCGTACACTTGATCAAATTTTTTGCAACTCGTGGCGAGATAGGTGTTTGTTTAAAACGCTCATTACTTATTACTCTACCCAATAGAAATCGATAGTGTAAGATAACTAAATCTTCTAACATAGCTAAGTATTCTTAACATCTTCTATTCTACTCTCTTCTAGAACTATCTTTTAAGTTATCGATTACAGCTTGTAAATACTTTCGAAATTATCAATCATAAAATTAAATAGATTTCAAATACCAATTTCCAATTTCACAGTGAAGCTGACAATTAGATTCATCTTTGCTTTCTGTGGGCATTCAATTCACTTAGTTATACAATTTTCTTGATATGTACTTATAATATCAATTTATTTGCCAAATCTAAGCACATTGAGAAAATTATTTGCATCGAACGTTAATACATTAGCATGTAAATTATTTTTAGGGAGAAGTACAATATACAATACGTTAGTACAATTATAACTGTCGTTGACATGCTTACAATGTTACATTCTTACATATTTCTGACATAAAACAAAAATATGCACTGTTCTATATTTTATAAAAACCATTAAGTATGAATAGCAACTCATACCAGCGCATTGTGTTTAAAATGATATCTAGGTACAATGTAAACCGTTTAAAAGATTATATCTAATAATAATTTTGGGTTTACGCTTTAATATGTTCAGCAAAAATATTTGTGTGGTATGTTTTAAAGTGACTCGCCATATTTGACCACAAAGCGTACAGTTGAAAGTTGACATTGTTACATTTTATAAATAAAATTAACATTTAGTAATGCCAAACATTTATTTATTATTTATGTTTTGTCCAAAGATGTTTAAAACGAAGAAAGAAAAGTGTGGATAGAATTATCATTACGAAATTAACATTTAAAATTTATACATTTTTGGAAGTAGGTACGTGTCCGATGGATTTATTGCATTTTTATTTCAGTCGTGGGTAGGATGAAATTAACTTTTGACCGAGTGGAATTTATTTTCCAAATTCCGGGATAATTATCATTAGCGTTTTAAATATTTGTGTGTCACCTGATTTATGCTAACTATTAGGCTAACATTAGAGCATTTACTTGTAAATCTTTAGCGCATTTTCTCGGTTTCCATCATATCAACATTTGTATACAATGTTATACTGGCCTACCGTACTTGTAATTATCCGCGAAACTGGACACTATCGAGAAGGAGGTGAAAGGCGGCAAGCAAATAATATCGACGGAAAGAAA
The DNA here is from genome assembly GCA_030557295.1 of Ecitodaemon sp. MM-2014. Lineage (NCBI taxonomy): Eukaryota > Metazoa > Arthropoda > Insecta > Coleoptera > Staphylinidae > Ecitodaemon > Ecitodaemon sp. MM-2014. The sequence continues at coordinate 21,506 of JARRAA010030591.1, forward strand.
GGAAACAATTAAAGAGTAGGTCGACGCACATGCTCACAACAGCAAAAATAATTTGCAACAAAAATGTTTATTGATATCCAGCATATGCGATGTGCAAAGAAAAGAGGTGTTTTTCCGCATCCTAGTGCAATTATAGCAACAATTAGAACATTAGCATTATGAACAACAGTTTATGCTCTTTAAAGTAGCTTAATAGGTTACTTATAGTTTTAAGAATAAGCAGAAAAATTTTGATTCATTAATGGTTCACTGTATTTCGCCAAGTATTATAGGTATTACGCACAATTCCGTACTTAATGACGTACGTACAGTCCTAGACTGTACAAGAAAAAATCTGTAGATTCTATACAATCTCTGGTTTGTGCCAGAATCCATTGAGTTACGGTTCACGACTCTGAAGAACATGAATCGAAGCAACCAGCCAAAATTATATACGAACATCAGAGTGAAATGAAACGATACTCGTTCAACAGACACTTCCAACCTGAGAGAGTTCATCGGGTCTCGTCAGAGCCGGAAGACACTGACGCCAGTTTTTGTTGGAAGTTTCACTGGTTTATATTCAAACGCTTCGACGCGCCAGTTTTCTGCCCGTCTGTCTGTAACATTCAATAAAAACATTAAAAATCGCTCGCTAGTTTATCCCACTGATGAAGATAAATTGTTCTGGACGTGGCTAACAGCGAATAATTTAATATAGAGTACTGTTTCATGATTAGCATTTAATTCGATATTCCGGTTTGCTAAACGTGCATAAAGTGTTACGTTTCGATTTTTAAAAAGCGGGTTAATGAAAAGCGGCCAACCAAGCATTCTACGCAATGGAATTTATCGTGAGTCATAAAACGTTTGATAGATCGACAATTTTACGGCGCGTACAATGCGAATTCACACAGTTGCCCACTATCTATATGTCGATTTTTACTGGCTTTTCACTGCGCTGGACTAAAATACGGAAGCACGTGATTTGATTACGTGAAAACGGCAAGTTTACGACGTTTTTACGACTCGCATAATACTCGCGGCAAAAATACAAGGCAGATCACGATTTTGCAAATTGTAGAAACAAATTATGCCAGGTTTATACTTTTGTAAGAAGATTTATGCAAAAAGTAGTACAAATACGAAAACATTGCGTGTTGAAATGTAGAATTTAAAATATGATGAATGATTATCTATTTTTTCTGTATTTGCTCGTATGTTAATGTTTACAAGATGCTATAAAGACAAACTAGTTCATGTCAGGTCAGGTTAAACTTATGCCTTTGCAACATTTGTACTGAACATCCCCTTTACAGGCGACACAGAACTAAATCTAAAAATATTAAAATGTCTCTACCTGCATTGCCTCTTACATTAGTTTACACTCAATATATTTGATACAATCTTCATACTTTCTAACCGGTTGACGTACTTGCTCATCTTATTTTCACAATTTCCGAAAGGAAACCGCATCGCTATGGTAGCGCTGATTCGCTAACTACTGAACTAATGGAAGCGTTTGCTTCTGTGAAATTATGTTGCGCATAAAATTCAGATAGAAAATGAAAATCAAGGTCATGCAGAACCCGATGAATGTTTTTATGCTTTATTTGGTGTGAGAAGGAGTATACTTTTGGATGTTAAAAGAATGAGGCATTACTGGGGTCTAGCGGTATTTTACAAAAAAAAAAAAATAATAATGAAGAATAAAATTGTATTGCGGTAGGTATGTGTATATGTAATGAAATATGTTTCGCAGATTGTAAACAATTAGTAAAGCAATTTTGCGCTTTTAATGACTGTACGAATGAAGGTCAAATAGTCATCAACGCTAATGACAATATATTTGTAGTAAAGCATATACTTGGAAAAGGGAGGCATAGGCCGTTATTTCTGTTTTAAACAAATTTGTTAAAATTAGACGTATCATGTTTAGATAAAGTTAGATTTATCGAAGAGTGGTTAACTTTACTCATAGTTGAATTGTTACACTTGTTAGAAACATCTGGAAAAAAGGAGTTATACATATGTAATGGCCTATATTCATTTCTTTAATATGAAATTTATTATTAAATATTTAAAATGCGAAAAATAGCGTTCGTTTTGTTACAATTCAGAAATTGATAGAGTAACTTGCATCATTTCTTTTGCCAAAAATAATCAGTCTAATGCAGAGAATGTTAAAACACAAAATAAATTTAGAAAATTCCAATAGAAAAGTGTGAACATATAAGCCAGATTGCCGTCAGGGGAAAAAAGAACATAAGAAAAATAAAAAAGAACTTAACACAAAATATTAAATACTAAGGGGGGAGTAAGTTCGCCGAAGAGCTAGTTTATTAATATTAATTATGATAATTGACGTAGCGAATCTAGCAATCTATCTAGTTTTGTTTTAAAATAAAATAGTACAACTAGTGATCCTTGGTTACTGTCAATGTCAATGTCATGAACGGAGTTTAAAAAAATTTAACTATATCTATTCCGTCGAGAATATGATCGGGTCATGCGCATGACAACAATCATCAGTACAAACAAAAACAATAACGTAGCAACGAAAACATGCCGCGTTGCACCGCAGTCTCTCCCAACCGCTACTGCTAACATTTCTCATACTGCAAGCTGTAAACGATTTTCAATTGCCCGACGAATCTGGTTCATTCCGAACCTCCAACGCGTACTTGCTCCGCGTCAAGATTCTATTTTTAACTCTAGTTTGAATTTTGTTCTATAAACATTGGTGCATTTCAGTCGACTAGTAAGTACCCTTATCAAGTGTCTGTGGATTATATTGCGTCAAACGAAGGCGAAACACACATTGATAACGCTACAAATATTTATCTTCCAGTCCAGGATACCATATAAAAAGGGCGTGTTCGTTTATGGATCAATTAGTGTCATATAGTGTCGTTCTATACGCGATCGAGTGCCGCACTCTCAGACTGTGATTTGAAGTCAGTTAGTACCTCACACTCGACGTTACATGACGACGTCGCGTGGTCTGCCCATGTCCAAGTGATATCGAGGAACTTTCTTTTTGTAACGTTGTGACTCCCAATAATAAACAATGGCTGGTTTAACCACGGTCCAAAAATTGTTAAAAGATGTTGCACCTGCGCCGGAATGCGCACCAAATAAAATAACAATTGTGGGCGTTGGTCAGGTGGGCATGGCTTGTGCCATCAGCATTTTAACGCAGGTATGCACTGTTTTAGTGAATTTACAGTTAGTGTAAACGTTTATCGAATTTGGCACAAAGCGAACTGTTTTAACGTTTTACGTGGTTGCAGAATGTTTCGAGTCATGTTTGCTTAATTGATTGCATTGAGGATAAGCTAAAAGGGGAAATGATGGACTTGCAACATGGGTCGGCGTTTATGAAGAATGCGAAAATTGAAGCAAGCACAGGTATTAATTACTTTGTCTAAAATAACTTAAAATATAACCTTAACCGTGAAACTTAGATAAAGGACAATTCAATCAACCTTGAATCAAGGATAGATCCTGGAGGAGGAGTCTATTCAGATATCTGTATAAAGTGTGGACTGTTAGAATTAGAATTTGTTCTCGGCTCTTCTCATTAAGATTTTATGTCTAATTTATGCATCAATATTTTGTTAGATTATGCGGTTAGTGCTGGCTCCAAAATATGCATAGTAACAGCCGGTGCAAGACAACGCGAAGGAGAATCACGTCTATGCCTGGTCCAGAGAAATGACGACATTATGAAGTTCATCATTCCTCAATTGGTGAAGCATTCTCCAGATACGAAGCTTCTTATCGTCAGCAATCCTGTTGATATTCTCACCCACGTTTGTTGGAAATTAAGTGGACTGCCCAAACACAGAGTCTTCGGATCTGGGACCAATTTGGACTCGTCTCGTTTCCGATATTTGATTTCTCAAAAATTAGGCATCGCACCAACAAGCGTTCATGGCTACATTATTGGGGAACATGGAGATTCAAGTGGTAATTATCAGAATAATGATGATAACTGAATCGCTGTACTGAACGAAGATAATTTTTGTTTGTTTTGTTTTATTGATTAGTGCCAGTATGGTCGGAAGTAAATGTTTCTGGAATCCGGCTCTCTGAACTCAACGCTGACCTTGCCACTGATAAAGATCCAGAGGAATGGAGCGATGTGCATAAGCACGTTGTTGATAGTGCGTACGAAGTGATTAAACTAAAAGGGTACACTTCATGGGCCATTGGGTTAAGCGTATCTCATCTCTGCGGAGCTATCCTCCGAAACACTCAGAATATTCATGTAGTGTCGACTCACGTCCAGGTAATTAGAGTGGAAAATTCTGTTATTATAATTACTATATTTCTTTTAACTTCTTTAACATTACATTACAAAGAGTAAAGTTGTTGGAGTGCTATAAATTAATTATATTTTCAGGGGATCCATGGCATTAACGAGGATGTATTCTTATCGCTGCCAGTCGTTTTGTCTGGAAATGGAGTGTGTAAAGTAGTTTTGCAAGATTTATCTGATGTAGAAAAGCTAAAACTTCATAAGTCAGCACAACTTATGCAACATGTGCAAAACGGAATACAATTTTAGTTTAGTTATTACAATTGTGTATCTGCAAATGCAAGTGATAATAAACATACCTATCATGTTTTGACCTTGTGCCTCAAAATTTTCTTTTTAATTGTTATTTAATGTGCAAAATGTGTTCGTTCTTATGGGAAAAGTAAATGCTACGTTCATACAAGTGATGTAACCACTATACTACCGAGGACTACGCACGCTAGCAAGGACCCAAAGTTCGTACCTCGAAGTGTAATGCACTATGAAATTAATTATAAAAACATAGGTATTAGTATCTATATAGATTAAACGAACATCCTGAACTATATGTTACGCTATACTCCGAGGAGTTGATGCTCGATAAATGGCACAATTTTTGTACCCCGAAAATAATTATTGTTCTATGACATTAAGCAATACTGGAAGCGCGAGTTATATTTTCTCTATGTTACATTATCCTTGGCACATAGCACATGTTATATGGTAACTTACATTAATCAATCAAAAGCAAGATCGGTTTTCATCTGCAACATAAAATTGTCCTTAAATAAGGGGGATTCAAATGTCTCCTGTTCAAATGATTGTGAGATTTCTTTCACAATTCAATTTATCATGCTGTCCGTGAATATTACGATAAATTATAAAAAACACTGCCCGGCGGGGAATCGAACCCCGGTCTCCCGCGTGACAGGCCGGGATACTGACCACTATACTACCGAGGACTTGGCACACGAGTAAAGACCCAAAGTACGTACCTCGAAAGTGTAATGCACTATGAAATTAATTATAAAAAGTAGGTACTAATAAAACAGTTTAAATGTCTATGAACATCCTGAGCTATATGTTACAGTATAGTCCGAGGAGTTGATGCTCGAAAAATGACACCATTTCTGTGCTCCGAAAATAATTATTATTCCATGTCAATTAAGGAATATTTTGAAAGCGCGGGTTATCCTGGGAAATACTAATTTAACATTAATCCATCACAGGCAAGATAATAGCTTTCCAACGATTTAAGATGGGTGCTGCGCGAATATTACGATAATTTTGTAATGTGATCATACATAATTGAATATAAAAAAGGCGCTCCCCGGCGGGGAACCATCGAACTGACCACTATACTACCGAGGATTTGATCTGCGTTGTAAGGTGTAAGGACACAACTTTCGCACCCTAAATTGCATCCGAAATCTTGTTTCCATAACATGAATTAACTTATTCGTGCTTTTCAATATTTTCATCATAATACCTAATCTAAATATAGATTCGTTTGTACTAACTGAATAAAGAAATGTAGACCGCTCAACCACCCATTCCCACACCTGAAAGCATGACAGAAACAGGGCAATCGACAACAATCCGATATTTGGTAAGTATCTTCCTGCATATAAAAATGTAGAAAAAATGAGTGTCTTCCTAAAACTCCGAAACGCCCGGGCCGATTTGAATGGTGTTTTTGTCTAAATGTTGCATATAGCCGAGAAATGAAAGGGTTGGAAAAACTGCCATGGGAGTTGAAATAGGTATAAGAAATTTTGAAAGAGAGAACATAACGGATATATGAAAAGTCAAAGAGGTCCCGCGACGCTGCTGTGTGCGATTGGTGCAAAGGGCAAACGATGATTGCCAAGGCCGCTTAAACAGAAAAATTTTGAAATTCATGGAACAGTCGGAATGATATGGTTGGTATCATAGTGATATAGCAATTATCTGATATTCGGACATGCTCTTCACCGGTCATAAGAAAAATAAAAAAATACTTAACACAACATTTATAATAATAAGGAATGAAGTTCTTGGGACAGCTAGTTCTTCAATTAATTGAGAGGAGGCAAATTGATTGTATTTGGTAGAGTAATAATGGCCATTTTTTATTATTAAAAATTCGATTGTTCCTCATGAAATATAACAACAATTTAATCAATTATGTATTCACCGCTATTGCTAACCATCTCCTGCGATCGTTCGATCAGTTTGTCGATGCCCCTTTGCCAATTTTGCGAAGTGAGTTTTCGAATTATTTATTTATTCATGATTTATTTGTCAACCTAATAGTATCAAATCTGAAACAACCCATGCACATACTTAATGGTTGTATGAACATACCCCCATCAACAATTTCGGATCACGTTGCCACCATAACATATTTGGTTATATTGTGGTAAAAACATACTCCAAAATTATTTAATACGTTACGCTGAAAGAATAAATCTAGTACTGGGCGGCGGTTGTGCGAATTGCCGAATCGGCCTCACCCGAAGAACGCCCAGGAGAGGAACCTTGGGGAAGATGAAGACGATGAAGCCAGAGACTGATTGTGAGTTATCGGCGTGCGAAGTGCGCAGGCGATGCAGGCGATGCGCGAGATGAATGTTGTTATTAGTGGATCTAATAAAGTTAAATAATAAGTCCTAACAATATTTTTTAAATGTAATTGATATGGCAATCACCTTCTGGTGATTTGGTTAACACGCAAGCGGTCGCCATACGGTCTCCAAGACCGCACTTTTTTTCGGAGATAGGAAAACTTTAACATTTTTCGTTTTAGAAATTTGAAACTCCAGGTACCTTTTCATTGGTTATTCTATTTTATTTTTATCAAAAGAAAAACATTTTTCGATGAGTAGTTTAAGAGTTATTAGTAATTATTCAGAGGCTCGCATAAAATGCGGTCTTTCAGACCGACGTCGCGACCACTAACGTTAGCACTTTTTTGAGACGGCGAGTGGAGGGGCGCGTGACGGAACTTAGGGACCGAACACATTGTACTTGCGGAACGTTGGTGTTCCGCTGCTGCTCCGCTAGCGTGGGTTCAATGTGCGCGGACCCTTACCTGTGTTTGAAGGCCGAGTTGATCAGTGGTGGGGACGTCGGCGAAAGCGCCGGACCTTGGCATGTAAATTAAACGCGGTCTTGCAGACCAACGACGCGACCACTAACGTTAGCGTTTTTAACGTGACGAATCCAGTGTTAATGTGTTGGCGTATGTCTTTTGGATTGTCAAACGCGACAGCGCAGCGTTGGCGTTAGTGCCTTGTTTAGGTTAGAGCGCGGCAGTGTTGCTGTTGCTGTCTCCTGGTGTTGCTACTATATGCAACACGGGCTGTTCGTACGTCGCGAGTTACCATGGCAACAGCATGTATAAAAGGGGAACTGCAGAACCCCCTCGATTCTTGAAGGTAAGCAGTCGAGGTCAACTCCGATGTTCATAGAGTGCAATTCGGTCTTCTACTAAACCTTTTGGAAAAGTGTACCGAACTGTACACTGGCTGTACCTCCTGACCTGTATTATCGCCCAGAACATCGCGGGCGTGACACAATCTATCCATGGAAAAGCAATCCAACATGCTCAAATTTTTGAGCAGTTGTGATGAGTTGATCCTAGCGAAAGGTTATCAAGATGATAAGTATTTGGCAATGATAGAGGTAATTTCCAATGTTATTAAAATTGTAACAACGCATCTACCGACGTCAATATGCGCTATTTTACTTGTTAAGCGTTGTCGAGAGCAGGGCGACGTGGACCCAGAGATCCGTGGATCGAAATCATGTTCCCCTAACAAAGTATATATCCAAATTTTAATTTATTTATACCCGAAAACATACTTTTGTATCCAGGTTGCGCATTGTACCGAAGTTTTTATTATACCCTGAACGTAACTAATATGCATAAAATATCGAACACATTTTCACCTGCAATTTCGCTAATATTCCTGCTGCATACTAAGTAATTCTGCTGCACATTGCAATCTCAATTTATTTATTTTAAGTACACTAATAATAAGGATGTTGTGGTATGAATGTTTAGAGGAGTGGGCAAGCCATACTTGATTGTGTACCTGATGTACCTGAAAGTGCCTTTAGTTTCTTCAAGTACGTCCAGATGGCGTGAAATACAATTCTAACAAAAAGAAAATTAATATTCTAGTATAAAGTGAAGAGAAGATTCGTTTCGAGTTATCGCTTCTCGGCTTCGGCTAAGATCAAAGTGTAGTATCTGTTCTTATCAGCTTAATATCTGGTACGACCCGCATGCGGGTCCAGTATATTAATCTGATTTTTGGACATGGGTGA